>JASCZW010000456.1:322500-520212 GCA_034211315.2 Aedes japonicus | reverse complement strand
AGAATTACCTCCACGGAATAGACAGCATAGCGTTTTGCAGAGTGCGTGAGTCAAAGTTTGCATAATCGCGGTAGGTGAACCGATTGGAAGGCTGAGAGATGTCATAGTCTACGGATGCAAAAATGAGATCGTGTTGGGAAAACCCGGGAAAACTAACCTGGCCAAAGCGCAAAACGTTCTCACTGTCGTTGCTTGGTAAGAGATCGAGCTGCGAGCACCCTCTACCGTGGAAGAATGTTGGTTCCGCACTAACAGATGACAAAGAATGACTAACAAGCATCGATTCAAACAGCACTCGCTTGCTACTAGGTCGGAGCATGTCAGTGTTAAAGTCGCCTACCAGAAATACGCTTTCATAGCGACTGGCGTAATCAGCCAGCTTCTCCATCAGAAAAGATGTGCAGTTGTTATCTGGAGGATTGTAGACAACCATGAGCAATATTTTGTGTCCGCCCACCCGAAAATCCAACGCTAAACATTCCGTCAAATCAGTCGATTCTGCTGCTAGCACCGTGCCGAAAACCCTGGAGCAGTTCAGATGTTCTTTATAGTATACTACAATTCCTCCGCCGCGCCTATACGTTCTATCATTCTTTACGGCAGTGTATCCAGAGATGGCAATACTGCGATTGCTATGTCTCGAAGTTAGCCATGATTCGGCAAAGCACGCTATTTCAACTTTGGAGTCAGACAAAACATTCCAAGCCTCATCCAGCTTGTTGAAAGTACGTGCGCAGAGACTCTGAGCATTTCCGTGACAAATATTTAGTTTCCCAGGGAGCAAAACGGCATTCAATACTGCCCTTGGGATGTTCGTCGAGGTGTGGTTGTGTGATGGGAGCATTATGTATATTAGGGAAAGCAATTTCGAGAGGGCTGCATTACTAGGGAGGCTTTCAAAACTAATTGCTCTGTCATACAATCTTCAATTCCCTTTACAAAAACTATAGACAATACTACATAAACAATACTTCAAAAGTGAACGATAATTTAAAAGAAAATACATATTTACGAATATTTCTCCAGCTCTTTCTCGGTTTGTATCACAATACGTGATGCGGTCGTTGTAGGTTTCACGTGAAAAATTCCCTGTTTAGTGTACACCGATGCCAACTTGCCAGCTGTCTTCAAATGCAAGGCCGCCGACTTCAACTTGCGTGCTTCACTCGTCAAACTTTCATTGATATACACCAGTCGATCCGAATCCAGTCCGATATGCCTTAGCTTGAAGTATCGTTTTCGCAGATAAGCGCTGTAGAACCCGTCCCGTGATGTCTTCAACGCAAACTCAGCCACAATGAGTCCGTCCGATGTCGATTTGCCGCCGGATTTCAAACACCTGGGTCACCATTCGAATAGCCCTATCCTTAACTTCCAGATGATGACCAATTGCCTTGAGTGTGGAATTTAAATCCTCGCCAGGTTTGGAAGGAACGCCGCTATTGATAAGCTCATTTCGATTTTCCAGGGCCCCAAGTTTGTGGGTCACGCTGTCCATCCTCTTGTTCAGTGACTCCAACACAATGTCGTGGTGCTGGAATTTCGATGCACACTCGTCTTCAACAGATTGTATGTCATGGTCCATTGATTATGTCACGCAGTAAAGGGAGAAGGGGGGAGGTTATATTAAAGTCAGTTTTTGTGTGACGTAATTAATGGACGATCTCTAAGGGAACTAGCAAACACATTTGACTTACCAAAATTCAAAGTTTACGGTGTGCTCAAATAATTTTAGGAACGTTCCACGTAACACGAGAGGTTTTATTGCATGCATTTTTGCTTAAATGTGACAAATGATTGAGTAGTAATTCCGATGATAGAAAACCTTTTCGGGTTCTACTATAGAATTGAAATTGCACAGAAGGTGGAACCTATGTCTGTTCGAACGGTGGCTTGTAAAATTGGAATGTCACCTGGTTTTTTTCAAACACTGGAACAGCGTTTGGAGTAAAAACAGTTTGTGTATAACAGGAGAGAATATGCCTTCAGACTTCTCGAAAGCAGAAGCAGCCAAAACGAAGCAACAAACAGGCTGAATCTGTGAAAATGAGGGTTCGAAAGCCTCACGACAAACAGTTGACCAAAAAAAATTGGGCTGTTTTATCATAGCGATGAATTTGGCAAAAAGTGTGGAGGTCATATGCGGTTGTGGAAAAATATCTCGTCCATTCATTACGATAGACATAATGAATGGTCAAATCTACGCGAAGAAGTGTATACAAAAGAAGGTTGCTACCCTTGAAACAGCATAACAAGCCCACAATCTATTGGCCTGATCTTGGTTCCTGCCATTAGTCTAAATATGCACTTAAGTGGTGCAAAAGAAACAATGTGGGAGATGAATCAACAAAACTGGCCTCTTGAAACTTTCTAGGCTTTGATGAAGGCAAAGCTTAGAAAAAACATGAAACCAGCGGATAGTGTTGAAAAAATTCAAGAAATATTGGCAAAAGTGGTGAAAATGGAAGGAGAAAGAACTGTGCAGAAACTTATGAGTAGTGTTTAGGGAAAAGTTAGAGAACTCGCCTACCCTACGAAAAATTAAGCAAATCGAAATGAAGATAGAGAGGAAACATTGTTACTTACTATGTTTGAGAATAAAATAATCAAAAAATCGCAGTATGTTATTTTTTATTTAATAAATAAAGTGTATTTATATTTTTTGAAACAGCGTATATAAAAAGCATATATTAAACAAAATTTCAACTCAGTGGATGCAGTGGTTCTACGCGCATCCAGAAAATCATGAACGAGCAAAGGTAAAAATCCCGTTTTCATTTTCGGGAACGCTTTTCTTTCTGTGCACTCAGATACCTCTTTCTGGGTATTTTCGTAACCTGTCCGAGGTAAGATTCAAACACGTGATTTTGGTGGGAGAGGTATGGCTGTCAACCACTGCGCCGAGATTGATAATGAATTTGTGTTTTGCTTAAGTTTTGAGGGGTCCAGATTATTGTGGATACCGACCTTAGTATGCTGTTAAGAATGCCATTCCGCCGAAAAAATACTGCTACAGTCAGAAAGAATAGAGCGGGTATTCAATAGAGTCTCAACAATATATGACTTCCATCTACCACTGCAGATACATCGCATACTATTCTCATTGTAATTTTCTGTGTTTTGAAATAAGTTTAAGCTTCAATATAGTGTTCTTAAATTCCACCATTGGGAGTCGAGAAACCTGCTGGTCTTTATTTTAAATAACGAAATAATCACATAAGCTATCCGGAGCTTCCCAAGTAACAAATTAAGTTTTATTCCAGCGTATAGCAAAAGTGTAGAAAGTCCATAATGGGGGAATCCATTAAATCAAACTGGTGGGGATCAGTATTTGCACCACTCACCGTCGTTCTCTCCAAGATTTATAAGTTTTAGTATGACGAGAAGAGCAAATGTGTGGAATAGGCGGTGCATGCTAAAAATAAACCCAACAGCGGGAGATAATTTCTCACCCGTGTTAGGCAGTATTGGGACAAATCTCTAGAACTATAAAAAAGCAAAAGGTAGTATAAGAGCCCGTTCGGTGCATAGCTTTTTGTCAGTCAAGGAGATTTCCTCCCCCTTGCCTACCCTGCATGGGGTAGTATGGCAAAGGGTTATGATCGGATACTACCCACGGGCCTGATCGGATACTACCGTTCAAATGCCCTCCGCTCGTTTTCAAACTTGTATCTTTCAATTTCAAAGCCTGCCGTTGCCCTATACGGAACTATCAATACACTTTCTCTTCACGTCTATTCGTTCTAGCAATAATATTACTGTCCACTCCTGGCGCTTCGCATGGAGATGAGAAATTATCAGTTTCTGCAAACTTCATCAAATATATTCGATAAATTAATTTTGAAGTTCCAGAAAATTTATGGAATTCAATAGAATTCAATAGAATTATCTTAAATAACACCGAAATAAGTCTCCGATCTACAGTTCATGTACATTACATTTAAAATAAGGTGCATTTATTTGTCCACACTACAATCATTTCTTATAATTCTATATGGCGATTGAAAAAAAATCGCAGTTTTAGCATAAATCCAATTTATCTTCGCAATGACTACTACAAAACCAATTTGCCATTAAATGCATTTGCTGGAGGCAAAAAGGCTTTAAAATGTTTTTTCAACTGACCATAATAAGATAAAACGGCATATCAAAGCAGGATTTGACGAGCTCATAAAGTCGAAATAAAACGTTTGTAAACAAGCTAAACCTGTATGTATGTATGTATGGTAGCCACCATCCCTTCATGTCCTTGGCTTGGATGCAGCTCCACTTAATAGCAAGATCAAATTGGGCCAGCGATCTGAATTCACAATATCGCTGTATGAAGGGCCAAAAACGGAGAGGTGGACCCGTAAGCAGAGACGCTCACGCGAAATCCACGGGAAATTGAGAATCTCCTTCCAACGATATGATCCAACAAATCGAATTAACCAATCCGCAATACTTATTAAGCTTTCTACAGGATGGCTTGTTAAGAAGGGCCAATCTCACTGAAACTGCTGGAGTAGAATTCACAGCATCATAATCGAATCGGTAGGATAGAGAAAATAATGCCATTTATTCCCTCCTAGACTCAGGCAGTCAATCAAACCATCGTCCAGTTTCAGCTTAAATGATACCCTGATGCTCCCTCCCAATCCAGTGTTTATTATATATATATATATATATGCAATTCAGAAATAAAACCTTTGTAAACAAGCTAAGCCTGACTAAAATATGAAACCTATTGGCACTTCTTGGTGCCATAATAAAACTGAATTGATTTCAAGAGGCTTTCACAAAACCTTCATAGAACTTGAAAAAGCTGAATGGTTTAGGCAATGCTCCATTTGTTGGTTTACATAATTTAAAGCTCAACTACTATCTAAATAACAATTAAAACGGTGATCGATCACTGAACATAGGGCTGACTCAATGAACACACCTCCTAAGTAACAATGTTGGTTTTATTGTGTTCTGTATAATGCTGTATATAATGCTTTAGCTACGCATTTTAAATATCAATGTTTCATGGACAATTTCAAAACCAAAAATAGTCTGCTGGTAATCAAATCAAATTAAAAACAAAAAGACTATCAACCATTCAAAGAGTTAACCGAAATTCGTAGACCAGGCCAGAAAACGAAATCAAGCTACTCAAGCGTAGTTTTGCCTCGTAATTGCTTCTTTATTGACTAAGCAACTCTAGCAGCTCTTTTTAAATTGAAATTAAGGTTTTCACTGGTTTATGACCAATTCTAAATAACACCAAACTGTTATAATTGATTGCAGCAACTTGATTGTGGACTTAAAGGTTGTACGGAATCAAATTGCACCACTTTTTAATGGCTGTAACTTTTTACCGGTTGGGTATTTTCTATTGAAATCTCGGGTGAAATTAGTTTCATGTGTATTTGTTTACGCTGTGTAAGTTTTATTAGCACATGTGCAATCGTTGCGAAGATGGAGTCGAAAGAACAGCAGTGGCACAAAGAAATTTTGCGCGCGTACCTCGAAAATCCGGATCGTTCTTATTCTGCCATCAGCAGGAAGCTGTAAATGGTACATTCTTCTGTGTCTCGTGTTTTAAATCGGTACCACGAACGTTTGACCATCGATCAGAGAGAAAATAAAAGAAGCAAAAATGGATCCCTGTATAGTGTTAAGGATCACAAGCGGGTAGTTCAAACTTTCAAGAGGAATCCCAACAGTTCAGTTCGAGATGTGGCGAAGAAACTGAATCTAACCAAAACTTTCGTGCAAGATGTGAAAAAACGTGAAGGACTACACACGTACAAAGTCCAAAAGGCGCCTTATCGCGATGAACGGCACAATATGGAAGGTAAAACAGGTGCACGGAAGCTCTACACCCAGATGTTGACGACACAACATTGTCTCGTTATGGATGATTAGATGTATGTAAAAGCATACTTCCGGAAGCTTCTGGGGCTCCAGTTTTTCACTGCTCATCATAAATTCGATGTCCCTGAGGACGTTAGAAAGCAGAAGATGTCAAAGTTTGCCAAAAAGTATATGCTTTGGCAAGCAATTTGCTCGTGTGGAAATCGGAGCACCCCTTTCGTGACAACTGGAACGGTCAATGGGCAGGTGTACTTATAGATATGCCTCCAAAAACATCTACTTCCTCTTCTGCGGTCACACGATGGTCCTACAATTTTTTGTCAGGATTTAGCGTCGTGTCATTACTCGAAAGATGTTTTGGAGTGGTACAAGGCATAGGAGGTGAATTTCGTGCCGAAGCATCTCAATCCCCCGAACGCACCGGAACTGCGGCCAATTGAAAAGTACTGGGCCATTATGAAGCAGGCACTTTGGAAACATCCTAAGGAAGTGAAATCGGAGGAAGATATGAAGAAAAAATTGGATTGCCACGCAAAAAAAAGTTGGTCCAAATGTTGTACAGGACATAACCAGTAGTGTAAAGAAGAAGGTTCGTGCATTTGGATATATAATTGAAGTTGAATAAAACAAAAATGGAAAAATATTCATAACATACTTTAATTGTTATGTAATGTATTCGATGTAACGATTATGATGTAGAAGGAGATGTTCGCTCATCACCATGAGGCACCAAGAGTGAACATTAATGTTTTTTGCTTGAATGAAAGAAAGAAATGAAAAGAAACTTTTAAAAGTTCCGTCAGTGTATGGCAGGTTGGAAATAGAACAGATGTTTTTTTGTTGTTGAAAATTGAGCGAAAGAGGATGTGTACAAGGGTCGTTACTCCACGCATGGAGAATACATAGCGTAACAATTAAAGTACGTAAACCATAAATTGTGGTAACCATAAATCATACTGGCGGGGATCAGTATCACAACGCTTCACGGTGTTTCTCTCCGAGGACTCTACGTTAGAGACGATGAGAAAAATTTGAGTGATCTCAGACGTTGCGAAACAAAACAAAACCCAAAAAAGGAAAGAGTTCCTCTCCCATGTGCGTATCACAACAGAGTGCACACAATATATTGCTAGAATAACTATTACGAAGCCATCAGTGGTACATGAGCGCCTTCCAAACGTCTTCTTTTGCCTATTGAAGTGGCGGACTGCTTCGACCTACCCCACAGTGGAATGATAGGCAAAAGATGACGTCTTTGGTTTGAGTACCACTGTACACATGCCCTTTCGCTCAATTTTCAACAAAAAAAAACATCTGTTCTATTTCCAACCTGCCGTACACTGGCGGAACTTTCAACACTTGCTCATCATTTCTTTCATTCTAGCAAAAAACATTAATGTTTACTCTTGGTGCCTCATGGTGATGAGCAAACATCTCCTTCTACATTCATAACATGTTTTATATTACTCCCTGAAAGTTTAAAGATGATTGGTTGAACGGGGGAATTTTTCCGAATATTTGTGTGTGTCGCAATTCGATTCCATACACCATTTATTGAGTCATATTAAAGTTGATTTAACTGGCTTGTAATTAGTATACCGCTGGTTTATGTTAATTAGCAGCGCAACTTTATGACAAAATTCTATTTAAAAACCAGATTTAAAATCGAATATCAAAAGTTTGACAAACATTTAGCTTTCCACTTAGTTCAGAGATTCTTCCATTGACAATTTCAAAAAATTATATGAAATGATTGAACTTAGTTGTCAATGTGCATTCGTTTCATATCATAATTTTTATGTGAACTCTTAGAGTATCATAACTAAATATAAATATCGCCCTCTACAAAGCATAAAATCGCGTCGCTTTGAAGATTAAGTTTTGGATATCAAATTATCTGGTAATTTGAACGCCACGTTTGCTTTAATTATTCATCAGCACCTCGCCAAAGCACACGAAACACTCATAATGAAAGCACTTAATTCTGTCTCGACACATCACAACCGTCGGAGCAGCCCATCTCCACACGATCCGAAGCAAGAAGACAGCTTAAACACACAATATAAAATATTCCAGAAATTAACATTCAACAGGTAGGAAATAACGAAAAATTTCAACACTTTCGTGAGGGTGCCTTGTCTTGCCAAAGTCAGTGTATGGCAGTCACCTAGCGAAAGCCCAGCATAAAACGAATGCTTAATGTTAAATTTTAAACAGCTCACAGCTCACGGTTCTTGCAAACATCACCCGAAAAGCGAAAAACACAGCGAGAACATACCACAGCATACTGTTGAATACTTACTGCGTATGTTGCCACCCACCCACCGCTCCCATACTTTGTGCGCCTCATATTACCAAACTAGGACTGAATCTTCCCCTCCTTTGTGACTACACTTCCACCCCCACCCATAATGAAGCATGTTGAGTTTTAACTTTCCCATTTTGGATTATTATTCTCGCTGGAATTATCCGCACAGTCGAGAGTGCAAAAATCCTCTGCTCTCATTCCAATCTCCCATTTCATCCACCAGATTGTGAAGCTACGTTCCGACTCCAGTCAGTCGTCAGTTGAGCGCATGCAGACACGTCTCTCGAACAACACCAACCTACAATCTCACATCAGACACCACATTCCGAAAAATGATGCAGCTTCCAGTGCTTTAAATTAAAAAGGGTATGCTAGTAACTTTCCACGCTAATACCACGTTTACATGGGCGCTGGTTGCGTACAGAGGCACGAATGTCACTTGCTCCTGAAATTTGTTTACATTTAGACTGACGCCTTCGCTCAAATTAGTACTTTTTAAAAACGACAGTTGCTTTACACCACAGCCAACTTGATTATGGAAGTTGCAGCACCTACCACCATAAATATCTTAAATCCACGATATTTGTGTGAGCTGATAATAGTTGCTCCATCTTTTGGGCATCTCTCGCCAACACCAGTTTGAACAGGACATTAACTGGACGTCGACGGTACCTTCCTAATGCAATGATGCGATGTATGATGTTGCTGGGCATGGTGTTGAAATGTTTGATACCCTTCAGTCGCCTGTACCCTTGTGAACGAGGAAGAGTAGCATTTTCATTCATTTCCCCGTCCTGCGTCGTTTTCTATATTGGTGGGTGATCACTCACATCGGTAGAGCCGTATTAACTTATAACTGAATTACATGGGAGTTAAAACGTTTTATAGCTCACTGAATATTTTATACGAAATGGCAGTTGTCGACGGTTCGTATGAGTTATGTGAATGCTGCCAAGCGCCCAGAAAATCCAAGAGGAGTATACGATCTGTGCACTCCCGACAAACTAGTTGAACAGTGGGAAATAACACGAGTGAAAATTTGGAGCTGATGGATCAAAATTGAATTCTTTTGATAGTAACACACTGTGAGTGTATCCACTAACTGATTGCAAAACTGAGTAGCTTAGTGTAGAGGATCAACCGGTCAACTGACGGAAAATCACACCTGTATGTGAGAATATTTAACAATAAAATCGACTGGTGTGATTCCGTCTTGGCGAAAGAAACACTTGAAATCGCAAGTTAAATAACGCTACTATAAACAATAATAATATAGAGGTCCCAATCAGCTTCCAATATTAAAATAACTTTGTCTTGCTAATGAAAGATCACACTTTGTGAGTGGCCCTAACAGCATTCTTATAGTCGGTTCAAATCGGTACAAAGCATTGTTGAAAATGTCTCCGAAACGGAGAAGGCAATTTTTACCAAAAAAAATTGGTAAGAAGGTTATGGTTTGGCAGGCAATATGCGAGTGTGGTAAAACATTTAGTCCGTGCATCACAACGGAGACGATGAACACTCAGAAATACGTTAAAGAATGTCTCCAGAAGCAACTATTGCCAATGATCAAGCAGCACGAAGGTCAAGTAGTGTTTTGGCCTGATTTGACGTCATGTCATTACGCAAAGGACACTTTAGAATGGTACAAAAGTCAAAATGTATGTTTCGTGCCGAAAGACATGAATCCGCCGAACTGCCCGGAGGCACGGCCAATCGAGACTTTTTGGGTTTTAACCAAAGCAAAGCTTCGAAAATTCATGAAACCAGCGGACGACATCCAAACATTTACAAAAGATTGTGGAGAGTACCACTGTTCAGAAACTAATGGGTCATGTTCAAGGAAAAGTTAGGAGTCTTGGCTATGATAAATATTTTGATTAAACGAGAGTACAATATCATATAAAACACAAATACATATATGATTTGCCAAATAAAATTATTAAAACTAAAAAAAAACATGTTATTTTGAAAGTGTGCTTGTATTTTCTGGAACAGTCTGTATGTGTTCGAAAACTTCTTTGTTTTGAACCACTAGATCAGTACTGTCAATCAAATAGCTAGGTGGAAGAAAATTATATATACTTCTTAAAATTACATGATCATGTACCATATTTGCTATGTTTATAATGAAAACATGGACATGGATACATGTTAAATGATTCTCATGGTCTCGAGACCATACAGCCTCCTCGGTTTTGTATTTTTTTCTTGAATGTTTTGACCTTTTCAGATAATATATAAAAATTATGTGAGTTTTTGTGTTCAAATTTTTTTAATGTTTTTTTTTCAAAAATGCTGTTTTTTGTTTTTGCTGACTATCTTTTCCTGTGTTTCCATTATTCAAAGCAACTTACCAACCATGCGTCCCCATAAATCCAAGGTCATTCAGGTTTTAGAGAGAAGGTCCATAAGTCATGTGTTCGACAAATTGGATCTGTCCGCAATCCAGATGTCATTGCTGGCTGGGATGCGGTATGGGTCGGAAATTTTGGTGATATCCGATGCCCACACGCGAACTGTCTGACACAGCAGCTGCTGGGCGGCCTCACAATGGTTCAAGTTTAGTTGGGTTACCTGCCTTAGGTTGGCTCGTTGGAGTACCATTAGCAGTCGGGTGGGCACTTGCTCCCCTCATCCGGTTTCCAGGTGCACATCATTTGGGGGGACCTTTGCAATCCCGCGCCTTGTGGCTTATGCTGTCACACCTTCTTCACATGTTGCTCCTATCTGGGCTTTTGAACTCCCATAACATGTGCCCGCTCTGCAGGCATCTGAAGCATGCCTTCGGTGGCTGGTGTAGGCTAAGTGGGCATATGAACCATCCCACATTCACCTTTGCCACTTGCAACGCCGCGTCCGCGTCAACTGTCGCTACCTTCATGGTTGCCACGTGGGTCCCGAGTAGACTCTTCCGCAGACATATGTCTGCGACGACAACCTTGACGCTTGCGCTGTTCCTTCAGTACAGTACGTCTACCTCGGTGCTCATCCAGGTTCTTACACTGGATCGTCACCTGCGAGACGAAGGCGCGTACCTTTACACCCTCACCTAAGGCTTGTCTAGCCAGGTCTCTATTAGCCGGGCTCTTTAGCTCTGTTGTCTTTTTTAGCTCCAGAAGCATTTCGGTACGGGTACGGCGTATACTTCGCACATCGGCGCCTAGGTCCGCCAGTTTAGAGTCTCCGCGCATCGTTTTCAAGATCTCGGAGTACTTCGACGCCTCGATCTTGACGATGAGGGCCTCTCCGTGGTTACACTTGCCTGTTGCTTTTCCATTTCTTTTTTAGTCTTAGTCCTCTTTTTTCGGACCTATCCCTGCCACGTTTGGGGTCGTCGCTCGTCTCTGCTTCTCTGCTTACTATTGTTGTTGTCGTCGGGGCCCTGCCGCTCAGGCCCCTTTCGGTTCTTGAGACAATTTTTGAGCTGGACGACGCGCCAGAGCTGGTCGTGAGGATAGACCGTCTGACCTCGTCACCGTCCCTTTGGGGGCGTCCGACACTATCCGCTTCTTGGAAGCGCCAGGTGCCGATTCACCCGTGGACTGCCTAGCTCAATTGGAGTTCCCTACGCTCATGGTAAATAGGGTGGAGTCTGTCACTGATACGGACTCTTCCGTCTGAGTTTGCTTCGAGGCTATCTCCCTCGCCCTCTCCGATGGCTGCTAGCCATGCCAACTTTGGCATATTATCGACTAGACTTGGCTTCAGCTCTTACTTCTCTTGCATGTGCACTGAGTAGCCTAAGGAGGCTAAGTTTCAAGTCCTTGGCAATGTTTTTGAGCGATGATCACATCCAACTGCTCGGATACTTCCATTATTTTAGGAAGGATTTCCAGCATCCTATCCATGGCTTGGATGAGTCCTGGCCCATCCATGGCCACGCCTAGCTTTGTGGTACCTGCTTCCAATGCCATGGCACTTCCGCAAGTGTCGGACACGCCAGATCCCACCGTTTTACGCAGTGGGGAACTCTTTAAGCCGCCTTTAGCGAACGGATTCGGTCTCTTCTGGGATTTCATCGCTCCTCAGGTATTATCCTCAATTTTGATGGGCCCCCCTCCAGCCGTTCTCCAAGCTCACGTGGAATGTGTGATAAATTTTCCGTAATATGTTTCTTGACAGCAATAATTAAATCAATAAATCATGCAGCATATTCTCATCATAGTTTTTTTTTCTGCCATGCGTAGAGCATTTGCATTGAATGTTACACAATGCAAACCAACCCAGCCACCTGAATCACCTAGCTTCAAACACACTGTACTTAGCTGGTGTTCTTTTCCGTGATCTCTGGGCTTTGAAATCGATGTTGATATTCACAGATGACGAACAAGAACTTGACTACTACGTCTACTGCAACACCGCATGCAACATGTCCAAGCGTCGTTGATGTAAGAGTTCCACCAGAGGATGCGTAAATGTGAAATCGCATCGCTCCTGTAAATCAATTCAGAACTAGAGAACTTTTTCAATTTTGGCACTTTCCATCTTCAACCGGCAGCACACACACAAACACATCTAGTGTAAATACTAGACCTTCAGCGATGTTCTCTGCAAGTCGAGTACTCGACACTGAAGAAGTCTGGAGGCCGCAGACGGTCCATCTTTTAAAAGATTAACTTTTTCTAGTGGTATTTAAAGGAATTTGCTCGCGTTCAATAGTGACAATTTGAAAAAGTGTTGAGTTTTCTTTTAAAAAAAAGAAACTAGTGAAGTGTTAGTTTAAAATTTCCAAGTCTTCCAAATCTTGATCGCTAGGACCGAAACGTAGGGTATTCCAAGTTTTGTACAGAGTACGTTCTCGTGAATTTTGGAATATGAACCACTTAATTACAATATCTTTAATTCGCAGATGAAGCCATGTCTCACCACGTCGGTTAATAAGCCTAGTCTGACAGGTTTTGTTGCAAAGAACTTTAGACTGGGGAAAACACATATTTTTGCATCTCGAAGAAATGTGCTGCATCAATCAAATCAAAGATGGCCCTGAATATTTTTGACTGTTTTTAGTAGATTTTACCTGGAAATGCTCTACCAGATAATAAATGCAATCAGTAGTGCTTTTGACATCATTGATTTCAGCTGAATCGGCAGCGATAATTTAACATATAGTTTTTTAATAAAGTTTTTTTTTTGGTTTCTTTGAATGTTGTATCGAGATGGGTGTTTTCTGTACTGATTTATCAAAAATTTACTTAATTTCTATTAACTTGTTGGATTCGATTTGTGACACTATTGGTAGACTATTCCGACACAACAAACGTAGCAAAATCTCATACCCGTTGTTCTATTCTTTTTTTTGTGTCGTATTAACGTGACTTTTAGCCTGAGGCTGATTCGTCACGCCTGGTAAACGACGAGGTTGGACCAACGGCTTTACTTCAGTAACATCACCCTGCTCTCGCTACGCCACTGCCGAATGTGTGGATTCTCTCTCAAACGATGATTCCAGCGAATCGAGATCATTTCCTCAAAAGCTACGACCGATAACGAAAAATGCTATTTTCCTCACCTTGCAACCTCGCGCACTTCATGGCAACTAACTAGCGATATTTCTTCGAAAAATGAAAAAAATTCTCTATTTGAAAGCTTTTTATAATGTTCTAGTATCAGTGTTAAAGAGACCGTGAAAAGCTCCCCAGATAAATCATTGCTAATAATTTATAGCTTCCCGTTCTTCAAGGTACACCATCCTAATCACAATAAAAAAAATGCAGTAGGCCAACTTCGATTCGTATGGTTGACGAAGCATAACGGTAAAAACACTCACTGGTAACTCACTGTCTAAATCTCCAAGGAGCTTATCAAATGAAATGATCCATTCTGTAATATATAATTCTGTGCAAAATAAAAGTATAGGCATGGATGGAATGTTTTCACATCAATTCGTCAGTTATATAAGTTCTTATAAAGAAAAATCAAGAGAGTCGCTGAATAACGCAAAACTCAATAAGATGGTTCATAATAACTTTTCCAAGAACAAAAATTCATTGCCCAGTGAACAAGCGAACGGTACAGTTCGTTCGGTCCGCTTTCCGTTGCTTTGGAAGCTTTTCACTAGTTGATTTAATTCTTCAGTTTAATATTTTTTCGCGATCGCGAGTGAAATCGAGTCCTGGTTTTATTAAGAAGAAAAGGTTGTGTGATAAACAGTGCAGCAACGTATTTCATTGCAATTAGCAATATTACGACGATCGAAAAGCCATATTGCTCCGCATCTATACGGCACGCACACCAGCAGTCCATCGTGTGTAGCGTGCATTAGATCATCTGATAACCACCACCGACCAGTATCACCAATGTCATTATCATCATCGTTCATCCCCACGCCTAGCCGGTGCACGCGGCCACTCATCGCAGCTCGGCAGCAGCAGCACATTCGTCGCCCGGCTGCAGTAGATCCGTTATACATATAAGATAAGTTTTTGTTTCCTTCTCTTCTGAATACAAGAAGCGTTATTTTTTAGTGTGTGTGAGTGTATGGGAGTGATTGAGAGTGTTTGAGTGTGTGCTTAGCTTTAAGTTTTTTTTTTCTGTGTTTAGTTATATATAGATTCAGTGGTTGAGCGTCATAAGCTCCCACGAACGAGCCATGGATGATTTATCGCAAGATGAATCATCTATGGCGCAAAATGATGGGGTAGCTCATACAGTTACCCGATCACGTGCATATCCAGACAGTTCAACTGGTCCATGGGTTGTCTATTTTCAGCCCAAATCGAAACCTCTGAATGTCTATCAAATTTCGAACGATCTGACCAAACGATTCTCGGCCGTGACCGAGATAATTAAAGTCAGGCCGAATAAACTTCGGGTCGTTGTGTCCAACCTCAAGCAAGCTAATGAGATTGCTGTCTCCCAGCTCGTTACTCTAGAATATAGAGTGTATATCCCAGCTCGGGGTATTGAAATTGAAGGTGTGGTCACCGAAACTAGTCTAACCCCTGAGATCCTGCTGAAGCGGGGGGTTGGTCGATTTAAGAACCCCCTGCTTCCCCCAGTTCAGATACTGGATGTGCACCAACTAGGCTCAGTATCGACCAATAAGGGCGAAAAAAAGTTCACACCATCAGACTCGTTTCGCGTAACCTTCTCTGGCTCAGCCCTCCCTCAATACGTCGAGTTGGGAAAACTTCGACTACCTGTGGGGTTGTTTGTATCTGCGAAAAGTGCAAGCAGATGGGACATACGACCTCCCATTGCAGCAATAAGGCACGCTGCTCCAACTGCGGGGAGAAGCATGAGGATGGCGCGTGCGCAGACAGCACACCAAAATGCGCTTTTTGTAAAGGAACTCCTCCTCATGCTCTCTCATCGTGCCCGGCGTACAAACAACGCGGGGAAAAATTAGAACGCTCGCTGAAACAGCGTTCAAGGCAATCTTTTGCTGAAATGGTGAAAAAAGCCTCACCATCACCCGATGCCAATACAAATCCCTTTGCTCCTCTGTCAGATGACGAGTCTGACTTTGATTCGGCTGAAGAGGGAACATCGTTCACCTTTCCGGAAGGTGCTTCAAGGAAGCGAAGACGCGTCCGCCCACGGAAAGTTGCTGAAAAGAAGCCCGAGACCAGCTTGCCCAATTCAAGGAGAGGTGGAAAAAAGGAAAATCCTAATCCACCTGGTTTTCGTAGTACTAACTACACCCAGGACTTTCCATCTCTCCCGGGGACATCCAAAACCCCTGAAGCCCCAATTTTAAGAACAAAAGCCCCCTCCTCTAGTGGGCTGTTCTCATTTGATGACATTGCCGAAGGTATCTTTAAGTACCTCGAAATTTCTGACCCTCTCAAAAGCATTGTTATGGCAATGCTTCCCACTGTGAAAACTTTTTTGCAGAAATTAACATTAAAGTGGCCCATCCTTGCAGCTATCATTTCCTTCGATGGATAATTTTCCAAATGAGGTCGGGGATTTGATCACTGTTCTACAGTGGAACTGTCGAAGTTTGATTCCTAAATTGGAATCATTCAAATTTTTAGCTCACACTACCGGTTGTGATGCATTCGCTCTTTGGGAAACATGGCTCTCTTCCGAAATCGATCTTCCGATTCATGATTTCAATATAATTCGTCTTGATCGTGAGGATTCACGTGAAGGAGGAGTACTTTTGGGGATCGAAAAGTGCTACTCCTTCTATAGAGTGAATTTTCCTCCTATTCCAGGTATTGAAGTTGTCGCATGTCAGGCTGTTATTAAAAATAAAAGCCTTTGCATTGCTTCCGTTTATATTCCTCCAAGAGCCTCCATTAACCGAAAACAACTCTCAGATGTTTGTTCGGTTCTTCCTGCTCCGCGGTTGGTCATGGGAGATTTTAACTCTCACGGTACAGGGTGGGGAGAACTATACGATGACAACCGGTCTTCCATGATATATGACCTCTGTGACAACTTCAATATGACAGTTCTTAACAATGGAGAAGTAACACGTTTGGCTGGTACATCCTCAGTTGGCAGTAGATTAGACCTCACACTTTGTTCGAATTCATTATCGTTGGATTGCACATGGAATGTGATTCAAGATCCCCACGGTAGTGATCACTTGCCCATAAAAATTTCGGTTGCCACCGGGTTCAATCCGTCGAAATCTGTTAACGTCACGTATGATCTTACCCGTCACATCGATTGGACAAAGTTTAGGACAGCAGTAGATGAAGCCGTAACGACGGTAGAAAGGCTTTCACCGCTGGAAGAATATAACTTCCTCTCCAACCTGATCTTAGACAGCGCGCTTCAAGCTCAAACTCGACCAGTTCCAGGGACGTCATCTCGCAGGAAACCTCCTTCTCCATGGTGGGATCAGCAATGCACCGAGGTTTACCGTAAAAAGTCCGACGCATTTAAATTTTTCCGTAGACGTGGAACACCTGAGCACTTCGAAGTATACACGGCTCTCGAACGCGAACTTAAGAGCCTCATCAAGGCCAAGAAACGCGGTTACTGGCGAACATTCGTGAACGGGCTATCGCGCGAAACGTTGATGAGTACTCTTTGGAACACGGCGCGAAGGTTGCGTAACCGAACTACGAACAACGAGAGCGAAGAGTACTCGGACCAATGGATCCTCAAATTCGCGCGAAAAGTTTGTCCAGATTCTGTGCCGGCACGGATGATTCCTCGCGAAAACACGAATTCGATAGATGAGATCAGCCAACCCTTTTCAATGGTAGAATTCTCTCTCGCACTCCTTTCTTGTGGCAATACGGCTCCAGGGGCTGATAGGATCAAGTTCAACTTGCTTAAGAACCTCCCAGACGTCGCGAAGAGGCGCATGTTGAACTTGTTTAATCAGTTTCTGGAACTCAACATTGTACCGGATGATTGGAGACGGGTGAGAGTTATTGCCATTCAAAAACCTGGTAAGCCCGCGTCCGACCACAACTCCTATCGACCCATCGCGATGTTATCTTGTATTCGAAAGTTGTTGGAGAAAATGATCCTTTTCCGTCTGGACAAATGGGTTGAGACGAACAACCTGCTTTCAGATACTCAATATGGTTTCCGTAGGGGTAAGGGAACGAACGACTGTCTCGCGTTGCTTTCCACGGATATTCAGTTAGCTTTTGCTAAAAAAGAGCAAATGGCTTCTGTATTCTTGGATATCAAGGGGGCTTTTGATTCAGTATCTGTTGAAGTTCTTTCAGATAAACTCCACGCTTGTGGCTTTTCACCATTAATGAATAATTTTTTGTACAATTTGCTGTCAGAGAAACATATGAGCTTTTCTCATGGAACCTCTACAGCTTCACGATTTAGCTACATGGGTCTCCCCCAGGGATCATGTTTAAGCCCCCTTTTGTATAATTTTTATGTCAAAGACATTGACGGTTGTCTAGGTGACAACTGTACGTTGAGACAACTTGCAGATGACGGCGTAGTGTCTGTCACGGGACCCAATGGGGTCGATCTGCAAGGACCCTTACAGGAAACCTTGGACAATTTATCTACTTGGGCTCTAGAGCTAGGTATCGAATTCTCTACGGAGAAAACTGAGTTGGTAATTTTTTCTAGGAAGCATAACCCAGCACAACCGAAGCTTCAAATTTGGGGTAAGCCGATAACTCATTCTATGTCATTTAAATGCCTTGGGGTCTGGTTCGATTCTAAGTGCACCTGGAGATCCCATATTGAGTATGTGAAGCGAAAGTGCCAGCCAAGGATTAACTTTCTCTGCACAATTACCGGGACCTGGTGGGGAGCGCATCCGCAAGACCTTCTAACGTTGTATCGGACAACGATTTTGTCGGTTATGGAATACGGTAGTTTTTGTTTTCAGTCAGCGGCTCGGTCACACTTCATTAAACTGGAACGTATTCAGTATCGGTGTCTTCGTATCGCGTTAGGTTGCATGCACTCGACTCACACCATGAGTCTTGAAGTGCTGGCTGGCATGTTGCCACTCTCGGATCGGTTTTCAGAATTATCTCTCCGGCTCCTCACCAGGTGTGAAGTTATGAACCCCCAGGTGATCGAAAATTTTGAGAAGCTTCTTGAGTTGAATCCTCAAACGCGCTTCATGACTTTGTACCATTTGTACATAACACAGGATGTCAGCCCTTCGCCGAACATTTCCAATCGTGTTTGCTTCTCCGATTTCGACAATTCAGTTCAATTTGATTTATCCATGAAGCAGGAGCTTCGTGGAATCCCAGAGCATCATCGTCCTATGATTGCTCCGGTGATATTTGCTGCAAAGTTTGGCCGAATTGATTCCACTAAATCGTTTTTCACTGACGGATCTTTGATAGAGAAGTCAGCAGGCTTTGGAATATTTAATGAAATTTATAGCGCCAACCGTAAACTTCAAGCCCCTTGTTCCGTGTATGTCGCTGAATTAGCGGCAATACATTTTACGCTAGAAATTTTTGCCTCATTACCACCGGATCAGTACTTCATTTTCACGGATAGTCTCAGTTCTATAGAGGCTATTCGCTCCTTGAGGCCGGTAAAGCACAGGAGCTTCTAAGTGCTTTATCTTCGCGTTATTTTATCATCACCTTTGAATGGGTATCTTCTCATTGTTCAATTCCGGGCAATGAGAAAGCGGACTCGCTTGCAAAGGTGGGCGCTATGGAAGGCGATATTTATGATCGACAAATCGCCTTCAACGAGTTTTTTACTATTTTTCGTCAACAGTCACTCGTCAGCTGGCAGCATAAATGGAGTAAAGGAGATTTGGGGCGATGGCAACATTCTATCATCCCAAAGGTGTCGAAGAAATCTTGGTTCAGGGGGATGGATGTGGGTCGAGACTTCATTCGTGTCATGTCTCGCCTCATGTCCAATCATTATTCTTTGAACGCTCATTTATACCGGGTTGGGCTGAGTGACAGCAATCTCTGTGAATGTGGACAAAGCTATCAGGACGCAGATCACGTTATTTGGTCTTGTTCTGGGCATCGTGAGGTCAGATCGGGGCTTTATGATTCCCTTCGGGCTCGAGGTAGACAACCCAATGTGCCAATTCGAGATATTTTGGCTGTACGTGATTTGGAGTACATGAAACTCATTTATGTGTTTTTGACTAACATTAGCATTAGATTGTAGTTAGTTTAACATGCATGTTTAGTATAAGTTTTTTTTTTCAGTGTTCGTGTGTTTTTTTTCTCTTTCAAAAATGTTCGAATAAAAAGAAAACCAAAAGTTGTGTAGTTATAAGTGTTTCAAACCATACTTTAAATTCCCACCCTCTTTCCCATCCGTAATTTGTAATTCCTTTTAACCTCGAGACGGCCGCGAGTAATCGGCTCTATCCTCCTAACTTTAGTTTTAAGATAAATGATGTATAAAAGTATGAAAATTTGGCTCTGTAAAGTTTATTCGATTGAGCCTGTACAAATAAATGATTATTTGAAAAAAAACGAAAAGGTGAGATATGTCAGTAACAAATCTGCAAAGTCGACGTAGGACTGCTTGTTGATGTGGAGGATTTGTAATAGAATTAATAAATATCTACTATATTTTGTTCAGTCTAAAGACTCATCAAACCATCTGTTATTAGTTTTAGTTTGCCACGAAAATTAATATAGTCAACTCTTTATAACTCTTGAAGTGGCCCTAAAAAGGTCCGTTTGGTATTCAGTTATTCGCTGTTCCTGGAGTGATCCGAGTAGAACTGGTAATTGTCGAGTACCAGATGATGATTTGGTAGACAGTCGAATGGGTGGTCGTTGTTGTTGGTTCCATGGAAGAAAAGCATGTAATATTAGTCTTTAGGTATTTTAGGAGCGTTAATACTGTGTATGAAAATCTTGAATTCAACTCTTTAGAACTCCTTAAGTGGCCCTGAAAAGGGCCGTTTGGTATTTTGTCGTTTGTTGTTTATGGTCCGAGTAGTACAGACATTAGTCCAGTGCTAGGTGATGGTTGGTTGTCGAATGCGTAGATGTTGTCATTCCAGTTCATGTTCCACAATATCTGCTACCTGTTGATTTAATGGTTCGGGTGCTTTGAATGCGAGTACAGACAACATAGGTCTATGATACGAAAAATATGAACAAAAACGTCTTCACTCTACGCCGATATTTTTAACAAACGTTAAATCTATACAAGAACCACCAAGTGTGGTTGCTTCATTCCGAAGGTTTGCTAAAGTAAATTTTAAATGTTTTGGCATAAAATCTAGAAAATCTATGTTTTCATGTTTGGAAACGTCAATGTTAAAGTCAACACAACTGGCGTATCTTGCGCAGCATACCTGAACAACTTGCGAATCAAGAACAATTTTAAATTCTTGGTAGTTGTTCCTGGCGAAATGTACACCACAACCAGCAGAACTTCAGTGTCCATTACTGATATATTAGCTGCACAAATGTCCCCGACGTTATCGAAAACGCTGAACATCTCGATGTCGAAAAAAAGACAAACAAAAGACAGCAGTTTTAGATAGAGATACAGTTTTTTCTCCAGATATTTCAACAGTTTCGTCGTAGAACACTTTTCAAATCTTCACTGAATGTTCGATTGCTTTCCAATACTGAGATTCCAAGGACAGATAAGAATCCATAAGTGCTAAGGTAAATACAACAGCCTCCTTATTGAGTAGTAATCGATCAAGCATATCATAAATGGCATTCCAACGAGTTGGAACGTCTTGTTTCAATTTTAATTCGGGCATGTTCAATTTCCCCTGCATTTTTTGAAGCTTGCTGAGGGCTACTTTAAATATTGAATAATCGCTTTGGATTTACCGATAATGACCTTTACAGATATGTATGGAAATGGCTGTTTGGACGACTAGGTTGAGCGAATGTGCAAAACACCCTATATGACGCACCTTGACTAGTGTGTCTATTTCACTCAAACGTAGTTAAATAAAACTCAAGGTACTAATCTGAAAAAAAAAAACAATCCTCAACTTACATTAATTCTTATGTTATTTATTCTCCGTGCGAGGAGTAACGATAATGATGTAGAAGGAGATGTTCGCTCATCACCATGAGGCACCAAGAGTGAACATTAATGTTTTTGGCTAGAATGAAAGATGTGAAGAGAAAGTGTTGATAGTTCCGTCAGATGCGGCAGGTAGGAAAATCGAACAGATGTTTTTTTGAAAATTGAGCGAAAGGGCATGTATCCAATGGTACTCGAACCATGGACGTCAATCTTTGCCTAACATCCCACTGCGAGGTAGGTTGAAGCAACGGAACAAGTCCGCCACTTCAACAGGCAAAAATTGACGCATGGAAAGACGCTCATGTACCACTGTGGCTTGTATAGTTATTCTAGCGATCTATTGTGTGCACTCTGTTTATTGATGCGCACATGGGAGAGGAACTCTCTCCTTTTTTGGGTTTGTTTTGATTCGCACCGACTGACGATCGCTAACGTTTCTTCTCGTCATGTCATGTCCGTTTTTCGTGTCCTGGGTCACGAAAGGTGCACTCCGCTTCCCACACGTGCAGATGGCTTGCCAAACCAGGAATTTCTTCGCAAATTTGGACATCTTTTGAGTGCGGACATGCTCCGGAACGCTGAACTTATCCTTGGCCTGGCACGGGTTTTGGCGGACTTGTTCTGCTTCTCGTCACGATTAGGGGCCTTTTGTACCTTGAACGTTCGAAGCCCAGCCTTAATTTTGGCCTTCTGGACAAAACTTCGGCTTAGGTGCAGCTTCTTAGCCACATCCCGAACGGAGGCGTTCGGATTTTGGTTGAAGGTCCCAACTACGCGGTTGTGATTTTTGGTGTTGTACGGAATACTTTTTCCTTCACTTCTGGGCTTCCGATCGGTGGTCAACCGTTTCTCGAACCGCTTAATCACTCGCGACACCGTGGAATTCGCGATTCCCTACGTTTTAGCGATGGAACGATGCGAGAGATCCTTGTTCTCGTGATGAATGCGCAAGATTTTATCACGCCCGAGCTGTTCTTTCGACTCCATTTCCGCGATGATCACAGGACTTTAAAACTTGCAGGATGTGAATAATGCACTATGAACCCAAATGCCCAAATTTTCATTAAATTCTACCCAACGGTTAAAAAGTTAGAGCAATTTCATAGTGTGGCAATTTCATCGTGGACACCCTTTAAAACTGTTGCCACCAACACATCATATTTGTTTCTCTTCAACTACTGAACATATATGGTTGATTTTTTGTCGATGACTTACTCAGGTTACCTAGAGCTTATATTATTTTTTTGAATAGTGATTGAAAAGATATACAAGTTTAAAAAGTTTTTCTCGAGAAAACTGTAATTTTCAAGCAGGGGCCAAAAATTAGCTAAAATGTCCATTCAAAATGGCATTTTGGAAAATGTTTTAAATTAGATGAACAATTTCAGATCTTCTGAGTCGGGTTTTGCAGTTCTATTTATATGTTCACTTGTAAAATCGCTTTTTTATTTAATGCAACAATTACGGTATATTGCCACTAATGTTTTTCGGCTCCACGGGTAGTGGCAACTATATTGCCACCTAGGTTTTACGGCTTAACGGGCAGTGGCAACTTTATTGCCACCAACGATTTCAATAATTTCCTTATTGAAAACAAAATGCATTCATATTTTTTCGCTGTTGCGTTGCTAATTGCTTCAGTAAGCCGTTCAATTATGTTTTGCGAAATTACAATTTTCCAACGGCAGTGAATATTACCTTCAAGTTCCCAAAAACAACCAAAACTAAGTAGTAAGTATCGAAAATATCTGAGCATTATATAACAATTTGTGCTAAATCATGTGCTATTGTGAACAAAAAACTATGAATAAACGAATGATATTGGTGGTAACTATATTGCCACCAATATTTTTTAGCTTCACAGGCAGTGGCAACTATATTGCCACCAATGTTTTTCGACTTAACGGGCAGTGGCAACTATATTGCCACCTACAATTTTGCATATTTTTTTAAAAGAAAAATATACGTATTCACTAATCACCGTAAGCATTGTGTTCCATAATAGTATGTGTTAATTCCTTGCTTGGTTGTCACGGCCTTATAAAGGGTTAATGTATTGCTCGGTTGGAATGGAACGACAACAATCATGTTTTGTGGTAAGCGCATACCTTCTGCCTTAACTGTAGGGCTTTCGTAGAGAGCTTCCCGACTCACAATGTTGATTCGTTCGGCTGAGGAGAGAACAAGCAAAAATAAAAACACATGCCTGTTGAAGGTTCTCGGTCGGTGTCAGGAGAAAAAGAGCAAAATGAAAAAGCTCAGAAAAGCGCCAACGGCTCACTTGGCTTGAGCCGTTCGTGAAGATTTTTGAAAACGTTCAAAACCGTTCGTAGTGAGCTGCCGTTCAATTTTGAACGCCGCGTTCATTTGAGAGGGCATTTGTTCGGAAATGTGCCTTGTATCATGGCATCGGGTACCATTGCATGAACAAAAGGGGGTATCAACTAAAGCAATGTGAATCAAATTCATTAAAAGGGGAGGGGAATCAGATGTTTCGCGTGAAACAGAATCTACCTCTCGAGAACAAAGAAGAAGAAGACGATGGGAGACGTCTCTTGCTTAGATTTGAAAACTGTGCTAGGAAATTTGGTTAATTTACTCTGCGAATCGAAATTATAAGACATCACCTTACATTTACGTTATTTTTAATAAGTTAATGCTAAAAATCAATTAACTTGATTACTAAAACTGTAGAATTATTTCCAATCGATTGGTGCAAACGATATGAAAATCCAAAACGACCCGTAACGCGGTCGATTTTAGAAATTTTAGAACGGCGCCCCAGTATAGAAATGAAAGACGTAGTCCTACGTCAAAAAGAAACAAGTGAAGTGTTAGTTTAAAATTTCCAAGTTTTCCAAATCTTGATCGCTAGGACCGAAACGTAGGGTATTCCAAGTTTTGTACAAAATACGTTCTCGTGAAGTTTGGAATATGAATCACTTAATTACAATATCTTCAATTCGCAGATGAAACCATGTCTCACCACGTTGGTTAATAAGCCTAGTCTGACAAGGTCTATTGCAAGGAACTTTAGACTGGGGAAAACACATATTTGTGCATCCCGAAGATGTGTGCTGTATCATTCAAATCAAAGATGGCCGTGTATATTTTTGACTGTTTTTGGTTGATTTTACCAGGAAATGCTCCACCAGATAATAAATGCAATCAGTAGTGATTTTGACATAATTGATTTCAGCTGAATTGGGATCGATAATTTAACATACATTTTTTATAAAACAAATTTTTTCTGGTTACGTTGAATTTTGTATCGAGATGAGTGCTTTCTGTACTGAATTATCAAAAATTAACTTAATTTCTATTAACTTGTTGGATTCGATTTGTGACAATATTGGTCAACTGTTCCGACACAACAAACGTAGCAAAATCTCATACCCGTTGTTCTCTTTTTTTTTGTGTCGTATTGACGTGACTTTTGGCCTGAGGCTGATTCGTCACGCCTGGTAAATGACGAGGTAGGACCAACGGCTATACTTCCCGTTCGGCAGTAACATCACCCTGCCCTCACTACGCCACTGCCAAACGTGTGGATTCTCTCTCAAACGATCATTCCAGCGAATCGAGATCATTTCCTCAAAAGCTACGACCGATAACGACAAATGCTATTTTCCTCACCTTGCAACCTCGCGCACTTCATGGCAACTAACTAGCGATGTTTCTTCGAAAAATGAAATTTTTTCTCTATTTTTTCTCTAAAGCTTTTTATAATGTTCTAGTATCAGTGTTAACGAGACCGTGAAAAGCTCCCCAGATAAATCATTGCTAATAATTTATAGCTTCTAGTTATTCAAGGTACACCATCCTAATCACAATAAAAGAAAATTGCTGTAGGCCAACTTCGATTCGTATGGTTGACGAAGCATAACGGTAAAAACAAGACTCACTATCTAAATCTTCAAGGAGCTTATCAAATGAAATGATCCATTCTGTAATATATAATGCTGTGCAAAATAATAGTATAGGCATGGATGGGATGTTTTCGCATCAATTCGTCAGTTATAAAAGTCCTTATAAAGAAAAATCAAGAGAGTCGCTGAATAACGCAAAACTCAATAAGATGGTTCATAATAACTTTTCCAAGAACAAAAATTCGTTTGAGATTTTCCTCAGAACTGAGCATCTTATGACGTATTTGATAACACTCTCTTCACATTAACTTGATTAATAGCAACCATTTAGGAAAGTACGGATCTAGAAGACTCTCATTTGAAATCAGTTGCGCTTATCGACAAAATGATTGCTTTGAACCAGTCTAGCGCCCTTGCTGGTGTGCTGGTGGAGGAAACTTTGGAGGGTGTAAATAAACTATGAACATTTGTAGGTAAGTAAACGTACATCCAAAGCGAGTGCCAGTTTGAACTAGCGGGAAAAAGGGTAGAAGCTGTTACGTGATGTTTACAGTGCGAGGATTTGGTCTTGGCGTGCAAACAACAAAAAGGTGCTGAGTGTGATTGCCATGAACGGTGCCATGGAAGCATTTTCGTAAACATGTTGTTTGTCTTTAGCAGCCTATAAGAGAACAGCTCATAACCAGGTTCCACGGTATAGGGTTTGAGTTGCCGCACACCCGACTAGAATGAATGGGAAAATTGTTTACAGCCGCGACACAAAGTCACATTCACTTGGACCATAAATCTGATCGGAAGATGGCTCCAGGATGGCTCCGGACAAATAGACTGATGCATACAGCAGCAAGAAATTTCATCGCGGTGAATAGGAGCCTAGAAATGATGCCATAAATTCTAATGAACTGTGAAATGTCAGCGTAAAACTAAATCAAATGAACATAATATGATCTGATAACAACACATTTTAGCATTTTTTTATAGACTTCTATGCTCGAGTCTTGGTATTAGTACGCACTACTAAAATGTCATAAATTTTGGTGCCCTGAGACCGACACATACAAGCCTCATAACATTAGAATGGGTTTAAAAAGATGAGAAAACAAATTCACTCAAATACACCTTTTTTGGAATTGGGTATGTTTTCGGTTCGGTAGACAACACTTTACATAAAATCTCTTCTCATGTTATCCGATTGTCGCAAAGAGGAATTACGACTTGGTTAAAATTAATAAATTATTTGTGTATATAAAAACTTTTTGTTAAGTTGTGTCTGTGTCTGGTTCAGGACAGTTTATAATGAATGAAATCTACGTTAATATTTCTTGACCAACATCAAATTTGAATTAAGTAACCTGTAAAAATAAGAATTTCTTCTTATATTTAAATGTTAAATTATCAAATCTTATCTAATAGGGTATGTGTCCCTTGACTCAGCCTATTATGCAACCAGCGATCACATTTTTCATCATAACTCATAAAGTTTTTAAGCTGTAAGTGAGATTCAACTAGTTATACACTTGCAAAAATAAGTTTGATAAGATATTTGGTAGCATGTTTCACTAAAAGTTACAAAACTCTGTTTATAATGCCGTAAACTTTCGAGGGATGTGGATTTAATGTCGGTCTATGAGCACCAAATTGGGTCTATTCGTGGATGCAACTTCGTCCCATTCGATGGATTTATTACTAAAAGCAGTCTTTGTACGGTTTTTTTTTCTAATTTTATGAATTAAGGCATTGTAAGCTGTACTGGATTTACTTAATACAACATTTCACAAAACAAACTAAAGTATAACTGCCTCGAAAAACTTAAATGATGTTCATATATGATTTATCAGCCATTCAATAATGAAAACATTTTAATTCACTATACAATGATTTTGTCTCTTCGATTTGTGTTTAGATGAGCCACTTGAAAATAAACAACCACAAATTCATGCATTTCCACTTGAAATTTTACCAATAACAACCTTTTAACTACGTAATTGATACAACAGGCCATAGTTGGGAGCATACAGAAAAATATGTACCCAACATTGGGTCTACGATTTTCTTGTAAAATCATTGTTATTTTAGCTATGTGAACAGTTAATTTGTAACGTGTAGCTATTTTCTGCACATCCAGACTGCATTACTTGCTTTATCGATTCAATTAAGCCAAATTTAGATCACTTAAAATCGTGTACATCATCTGTTCAGCATAACCAGTGAAATCATGATGCCGCAAAAGTTCAAGAAACCGAAAATTTCGCGGAAGTTACCAACTATAAGATGATTAATATTGTCTCAATTGCTTCGGATTACATCTATCATGCTTATAACAACCTGATTTTGTTGGTTATCGCTAAATTAATGACACATTGGTACATAGGCCGAATGAAGGAGCTAGGCTAACATTACATCCCCTTACCCTATTATCTAATACAAATTATGTTTAAATTTTAAATGATAACTTGAAACTAGTTTGCAAACCGTGGCTTTCTTTTTCTTCGGTGTTTCCTTTCTGCAACGGCATTTTGCTGCGGAGTAATGCGTGCATGAAAAACGACAAAATGTTCCGACTTTTCATGCGATTACCCTACCACCTGGTGATAGGCCCACCAGTCAGAGGTCAATATGTACTAGTCGCCAATATACTGTGAACATTTGACAGCTCCATCAGTTTTCTTACGGCAGCTATGGCGAGAACAGTGAAACAATTTCGTTCTATGGTTTGTTCGTACCGCCTGCTCCATCCAGGCCCAACAAAGTCGGCCCACTTCATGTCGGCCGGATAGGATCGCGGAAACATCTATAAGTCTCTTCTGGAGAAGCAAGAGTCCGTCGAGCCGTCGAGTCCGTGGAAGCCTGGTTTCAGCCGTCCGACCGTTATATGCGACCGATGTCAAGAAGTATTTGGCCAAGGTGGATATCCACATACGGAAGCATCAGTCCAAGCCAGCCATGTCGGAGAACCAAGCGGAAACCCAGAAACAGCGGCTGAAGATTCTGGTAAAAGAGATCTTCCCGCGAAGTGGAACGTGCTGGTCGTTATCGATGACGAGACTTATCTCACGTTGGACGGCAACGACTGGCAAGGCAAAGGCTTTTTCACCTCCCCGACAAAAGAAATTAGCGGTGATGTGAAGTACATAGCGCATACGTAGTTATCAAAGAAGGTGTAACTGTGGTTCACAATCAGTGAAAAGGGGATGTCACGTCCCCTTTTCCTTTTTTTCTGGCCTAGCGTGAACAGCGAGTACTATAGTAAGATGCGCTCCCAAAAGATGCCGCCTCCATTCAAAAGTACCACAAGGGTGACGACGTTGTGTTTTGGCCGGATCTAGCGTCGGTCCACTACTCAAAGCGGGAAATGGGCATTTCGGTGGTGCCCAAGCATGCCAGCCAATTCGAGAATTTTTGGGTCAATTTAAAGTATACTCACCTAATTTCGTGGCCAAAATGACCCAAGGGGCACACTACGGCCATAATTAGTTGTAGTAACTCAATTATGACTATGAAAGTCATATTTTTGTACTGCCTGTTTTTCAATGAATAAAATGGAATTTGATTTGTTAAAATTTCTTTTTAGCATCCATCAGAAAACAATCGCTTTTTTTAAATGCACGCAGTTAATGTACCCGTTCCTGTGAGTCATTGCCACCCAGCATCAACTCATTAATGACTGTTCATTGAAGAAAGTGGACTCCTGTTTATCAATGGTTTAGTGTTGAACCTTGAGGAAAAATTGTGAATTTTCGCTCACTCTGTAAAAACATTGTTTACTTTGGCAACAAATTTCAAAAAAAGTGAGAAATTTCAGACGATGGTTCGGATTAGCTTATTAATTCGCAGATTTATTCGGCACAAACGGTTTACCGAACGTTGTCGTTTCGAGAATTGGCAAATAGCGTTAAGTGCACTAAACCTTCAATGATCAAGATTGTTTAAAAGTTTGAAGATGCGTGTTCTCTTGAAGTTTAACCGAAATCTGGACGTGAAACTGGGGACTCGGAGAAAGGATCAGGCAGCAGAACGCCCTTTGAAATAGCATAAACCGCGTTTCTTTCGTGAAATTGCCAAACAAAATTGGACATTAGCCTCGGAACTGTGCAGAATATCAAAAAGGGTAACAATATTAGAACCTACAAGAAGCTGAAAAAAGATTCTCCGAAAATACAGTCACGGAACTTGTATGACGGATAGATGACGGACGACGGACAACGAGACGTACGTCAAATTGGGTACCAGTACACTTCCGGGGCCGCAATTTTTCAACGCTGAGCAGAGGTTAGATGTGCTTGATGATGTGCGATACATCCTAACCGAAAAATTTGGGAAAGGTTTTGATGTGGCAAGCCATTTGATCCTGTGCCTTGAAGAGTTCTTCCTATTTCTCAACGGTGAAAATTACAGAACAGAATGAATCAAAAAACGGCCTGTACCCATCTACCGAAAGCATACGGATCATCCATTTTTATGGCCAAATCTGGCATCTGCTCACTACGATTCTGCTACGTTGGAGATGTTGATGAAAAAAAATTGTCAAACTGCCCTAAGCTGCGTCCTACCGAAAGATACTGGGCAATAATTAAGTGGTATTTTAAGAACGTTGGAAGAGAAGCAAACTCTGTTGACTGCTCCAAGAAAATTTGCTCTGCAGCACAATGTGCAGAATCTAATGGGAGGTATCAAGAGAAAAGTCCAGGCGTTCTTCAGAAATGAGATGTAAATATTGAAACTCACGTAAACATTACCCATACAAAATATCCGTTTTAATAACATCTTCAAGTTTCAAAATTAGACAGGAGTTAAAAGTTAACCGAGTAGCTGATCAAAAGGCAGCTTTGACGTGTGAAATACAATGTCTCTTGAAATCGGTTAGTGTTGCTGCACGTTTGATGTGTATAGGCATCGAATTCAAAACATTAATTCCTTTGAAAAAACAATGAATTTTGAGAAATATGGTGTTCTAACACCATCAGCGTTTCTAGTGTTATATCTATCGATCACACAAATATCGAGGCAGCAAACCGTTGATTATTTAAAAAATGAAAACCATTTTCAAATACACAACTCTCTGCCTCACCGATAGCCACTGTGACGAGGAAGTGAACCTGTTACATCTCAAGATCAAACCCAGTATCTCATGTTGTAAATGCTGTAATCTCGATATTTCTGCTTGATTAGCTGAAAACAAAATGGAAGGCAAAATTCAATGTGAGGAGAGATGATAAATTTTACTAGCAATAGTTAAATCGAATTTAAATCGGAAGACATAACCGTACTTCTTGGTTATTTTCTTGGCAACATCGTCAATGTGAGAGTGAAATTTTAATCTATCATCAAATATCACGCAAAGATATTTAATCTCGAGAACACGATCAATTGTCTCATCATCAATTTTAACAGATACGTCTGCAACTACTGGATTTCATGTAATTACCATGAATTTAGTTTTAGTTATGTTGAATTTCAACTGTTTGCACACCAACTATCTACTTAGAGAGCGTTAATCTGTTTCCAAATGTGAAACGGCCTTATCAAGGCTTTTAGCTGCAATGGACAACACGGTTATATCACAAAATCGCAATACTCGTCGCTTGTCATTAATACATAGACTGCGTGAAATGGGCCCTAATAAAGGGGGTATTCGATAAAAATGGCACACAAAAAATCTTCTGTAACTTTTGAATCGTATGAGTAAAAAGAAATTTGAGTCAATCTTATCCATAGTGTATTATTTACATCTGCCAAATTTCATAGTTATACATTCAGTAGTTCCAGTCATGTCGTCGAAACAAGAAATTATCCGTGAGAAAATTTTGTGCACTCACAATCAAAATCCAGGGGCGTCCCACCGGTGGATTGCTAAAAGGCTTGGAATTGCAAATACAACTGTGTCTCGTGTTATAAAAACCTTCAAGGAGCGTCTGAGTGTCCATAGGAAGGAAGGGAGTGGTCGTAAAAGTGGTCCAATGGACAGTAAAATGGCCAGGAAAGTCGTACAACAATTCAAGAACCGTCCAAACATGTCAATTCGAGATGTCGCTAAAAATTCAAAGGTGTCAGTCGGTTTTGTGCAGAAAACCATGAAGCGTGCTGGGTTACATGTTTACAAAGTGCAAAAAGCCCCAAACCGGAATGAAAAACAAAACATCACTGCGAAAACCCGCGCCCGGAAACTTTACACGAAGCTGCTCACCAAATCCGGTTGCATCGTGATGGATGACGAAACATACGTCAAGGCCGACTTCCGTCAACTTCCTGGGCAAGAATATTTCGTTGCCAAGTCGAAGTTCGATGTTCCGGAGGATGTTCGAAAGAAGAAACTATCGAAATTTGCAAAGAAGTTTCTAATCTGGCAGGCGATTTGCGGATGTGGTGAAATAAATGCTCCCTTCATCACTTCCGGAACAATAAACGGTGCGATTTACACGGAAGAGTGCCTTAAGAAGCGTCTCTTGCCATTCATTAAGAAGCACAAAGGATCAACTCTGTTTTGGCCTGATCTAGCATCCTGCCACTACGCTCGAAACGTATTGGAGTGGTACCGAGCCAACGGAGTCAATTTTGTGCCAAAGGATATGAACCCACCAAATTCACCGGAACTTCGTCCAATTGAAAAATTCTGGGCAATTATGAAAACGGAACTTCGCAAACATCCCAAAGCTATAAAAACAGAGCTAGAATTGAAGAAAATTTGGGTAAAAACAACAAAAACACTGGGAAAATCGGTTGCACAAAATTTGATGGGTGGAGTGAAAAGGAAGGTGCGGGCATTCGTCGGGATGGGAGACGAAATTGAATAAAACAAATCTGGATCAACAATAGAAAAGGGCCCATCAACATTTGTAAACAAACACTTCTGAGCCCGTTTTCTCGCAAGCCGCTGGCTACACACGCAAACCTACAGAATCATCGTGTAGGGGAAACTTTCCCCTACATGATGATGGTATTGGTTTGCGTGAGTGGCCTACGCTTTTCGAGGAAATAGGCTCAGAAGTGTTTGTTTACAAATGTTGATAGGCCCTTTTCTATTGTTGCTCCAGAAATGTTGTAAATCAAAACTCATTAGTAGTTCTTCATTCCCTGAAAATTTCAAGAAAATCCGATAATCAGTTTAATTTTGATGAGTATATATGTGTGTGCCATTTTTATCGAATACACCCTTTACACTCCCTTGTGGTACGCCAAGGTTGTTCTCCACAGGGCTCGAAAAAACCGTCCGTTGAGTTCTGTCAGACAAATAGCTTTCGAACCATCTATATGCAGAATCTGAAAATCCAAAGCGCTTGATTGCTTCTAACAATGGCTCAGAAATTATTTCAAAAGCGCGATTCAGTGCGTGAATGCGGTCATAAATATGTTTTTATTTGTGTGAAGCAAACTTATGAATTTGTTCGAAAATCAATATTGTCCTTTGAGAAGCAGGTGTCCAGTTTCTTTAATGAATAGTCCTTATGACCACAATAGCGCATTTCTCCGGAAAGGTGTTTAAAACTACCTTCAGATATTCCTTCTGGGTTTACCTGCTGTTCAGATATAGCCGGCCTCGACTTTTACTTCCACGTAACAGTAGCCATCTTGCCCAGGTATTTCTTGACCGGCGTAGAACAATGAGACCACCTTGCTCTTACCTCTTAGTCTCCCTCTTCAGATTTTGCTGCTCCTTACGGCCGCACAGCACTGTCACGCGACCGTCTCCAGAAGGTTTATTTGACTTCTGTGATCTAAACATTGTCAATTTAATTCTACGTTTTGAGCTTATGTTCCAGATTCACAACGTGACATTAAAGTGTGAAAAATTCGTGAATGGTTTCCCTCGTTACACAGAAAAAAAATGAATTTTTACAGACGCGTAAAATTTTCCTTGGTTTAATTCCAAGCCAAAGTCTAAACCACACAGACTCATTTTTGAATATCTCAGACTCCACCTTCCCCCGTAGGCTTTTCTCAATACATTTTGTTTTGAAATTTTGCATGAAATAATTTTGCAGAACCAAAACTAACCCCCCCCCCCCCCCACAGAAAAGTCTACGTGGTTTATTAAAAGCCCCTTCTTGTTCACAATCTTTTATGCAACATAAACCATTGTTTGAAACTTTCCATACAACAGATCTGATTGCAGCGCTCTATCATATTCCCTTTGTGCGCATTAGATAACGCAGAAAATTAAATGTTTTTTTTCTCTAACTGTGTACCTCCTTGTGAAAAACTACTGTTTTTTCACCCCTTTTATTGGTCGAAGTAAATTACTAAGGCTTCACATGGCTGTATGCCTCGGTTGTGTTAACGGCAAGACAATTTGTATTATTGCCGGAAACAATTATTTTTAATATTGGAAATATCTTCCGAACATCATGGAATCCAAGTAGTGAACAGCAATTTCTGCTAAATATTTCCAATTTCAAAACATTATAATTCAAATTTGGTGCACTGTACGCAATAAAAACATAATTAATATACAACTATGTGTAAGTTAAAATTCGATTACGAAAGAGGACAAATGAGTTCGTGATGTGATGCGATGTGATGTGATAGGAAACCACCACCAGTGCAGGATTTGCCAGGGCGTACAGTTCCTAATAGTGGCAAGATCAAACTGTACATATGTACCTGTTATCCTCACTTTTCTATTGTATGAAGGGCCAAAAACGGGGGGGGGGGGGGGTGTATCCGTAAGCAGATGCACTAACACGAAACTTACGGAAAGGATAGAGAACCTCCTTCCACCGAAACGCTCTTATTACGGGAAATGAACAACGGGAAATGAACAGTAAGCTATACACATTAGAATTTTCGTTTGGTGGTTTTTAAAAATAGGGTTAGCAAACTAAATGTAGACTGTCCGAAGATAGTTAGACATTTGCTGATCTCGATCTGACAATTTCCATCAAGGAAGGCATAATTGGCATCCATAACTTGGGCCAGATAACCACGATTCCCTCATTCAGTCTACACTTCATCTGACACCCTGTATTCCCCCCTAACCATTTTTTTTCGAGTGTATGTATGTTATGTACGTAATTAAATATATAAATGTATTTTGCAAAATAATCTCAATGGTCTCGGAAGAGCTGAAAATAAATAAATAAATAAATAAAAATAAATAAATAATAGCTGAAAATAAATAAATAAATATATAAATAAATAATGTAAATCAGTCCAATCAACGAAGATGAAATTTCAATGAAAAGAAATTCAATTTGTAAAAGAAAACAATTTAAGTGATCAAAGAGCTTGATTCGATGTTTTCTGAAATAAATGGAATATAGACTGTTCCAGAAAGTATAAGCTCACCTTCAAAATAACAAAAAAGTTTTTTTTAGTTCTAATAATTTTATTTGGTAAATCATATTTATATTTGTGTTTTACATGATATTTTACTCTCGTTTAATCAAAATATTTAATCATAGCCAAGACTCCTAACTTATCCTCGAACATGACACATTAGCTGCTGCACAGTGGTAATTTCCACCATTTTGACCACTTTCGGCCAATCTTTTATAAATGTGCGGATGTCGTCCGCTGGTTTTATGAATTTTCAAAGCTTTGCTTTGGTTAAAGCCCATAAATTACATACATTTTGACTTTTGTACCATTCTACAGTGTCCTTTGCGTAATGACATGAAGCCAAATCAGGCCAAAACACTACTTGACCTTCGTGCTGCCTGATCATTGGCAATAATCGCTTCTGGAGACATTACTTAACGTATTTCTGAGTGTTCATCGTCTCTGTTGTGATGTACGGACTAGATGTCTTATCACACTCGCATATTGCCTGCCAAACCATAACCTTCTTACCGAATTTTTCGATAAAAATTGCCTTCTCCGTTTCGGGATGTCTTTGTCTTCGCTTACAGTATACATACAATTGTAGTCCGGGAAGCGTTTTATAATCTAGTTTCACATACGTTTCATCGTCCATTATTATACACCCAGAATTTCTACACAATAACGAATCGTAGAGTTTGAGGGCCCGTGGTTTCACGGACGCGGCCTGTGTTGGGTTCATTTTGGGTTTTTTCTGCTTCCGGTGCTCGGGTTTTTTTCGCAACATCCCGTACGGAAGTCGCTGGCTTTCGCTTGTAGGCATCCCTGATCTTTTTATCGATATCCGGACTAACAAGACCGGATTTCCTACCACTCTTCGGCGCATCTTCAAAAGTACACTCTGATTTATATTTACGAATCGCAGATAGTACCGCTTCGACGCTTACACCCTCTTCCATAGGCCTATTTTCTCAAGGATAGTCCGCTCACAGTGCACCATATGTGCACGATACTTTTTCGTTGTTCCGGATTAAGACCGCGCATTTTTAAAGGTAACACAAAACTGAGCACTTTTTTGATGCTATGTCATTCAGAAATACGCAAACAAAAGAACGCAGCCAAAACATGTTGAAATATTTCATTATATTCAAAGTGACCGTTTAAAAAAGGTGTGCTTATACTTTTTGGAACAGTCGTTATCTTATCATAATACCACAAAACACATACATTTAAACACAATTCACAATTGCATACAATCACATGCCGGTCTTTTATGGAATAGAAGTTGTAGTTTAGAAAGAGAATTTGGCTGAAAATGTTATGGTGAAATGCTGAAAAATAAATTGAGTACTACAAACACTAATTGTCATGCTGCTCCGTGCACTGAAATGCAAAAGTAATTTAAAAACCAAAGATATTGCAAAGCGTGCTAAAACTATTAAAGGGTGTTCCGATCAAAATTTGGTCAACTTAAACTTGACGCACTTCCTTTCATCGTGCATTAAACAATTTTGCAAACCCCTCATTTTGAAGATGTGTGAGTGTAGCATCATGCCTCTATTTTGATTTTGAGATTAGCACCTCAGTTATAAAAACAACGTCGAAGGAAGAGAAGCAACGCATGAACATTTTGCACGTGTATGGCGAAAGTTCAAACTACTCTCACGCCAAGTTGGCGAAATTGTTAAATGTGGCTAAATCAACTAATACAAACGTATTAAACGTGTTTGGTGAACGTTTGTCGACAGCCAGCAAAGCTGGATCGGGGAGAAATCGAAAGCAGGAGGCCACAGCGACGACAAAAAGAGTTGCCCGCTGTTCCGAGTGGAACCCCAACCTCTTCGTACGAGATGTCTCAAAAAAAGCTGGGAGTGGTGTCTTCAACTGCGGATAAAGCTAAGAAACGAGATGGACTATCGACTTACAAGAAAGTGGTGACTCCAAATCGTGACGATAAATAAAACACGTCGGCTTAAGCACGATCGCAAAAGTTGTACACGACGATGCTGACGAAGTTTGATTGCGTGGTACAAGACGATGGAACTTACGTCATGGCAGACTTTCAACAGTTCCCTGGACATGAATTTTATACGACAACCGGACGGGGAAAGGTGGCAGATATTTTCAAGCACTTCAAACTGTCAAAGGTCGCCAAGAAGTATCTGGTGTGGCAGGCCATCTGTACCTGTGACTTGAAAAGCAACGTTAACATTGCGACCGGAACCGTCAACCAGGAAATTTATCTGAGTGAGTGCCTACAAAAACGTCTACTGCCTTTCCTGGAGCAACACCAGTTTTATTTTGGCCGGATTTTGCATCTTGCCATTACGGAAAAAAGGCCAAGGAGTGGTATGCTGCCAACAACGTTCAAGTAGTGCCCAAGCACAAAAACCCTCCCATCACGCCAGAGCTCCACCCAATCGAACAATATTCGGCCATCGTCAAGCAGAACCTTAAGAAGACTCAAAAAGCTGTTGTGAGCGAGAAACAGTTCAAGGCCAACTGGCGTTCTGCGGTGAATAAAGTGGACAAGGAGACTGTAAAAAATCTTATGGCAGGTGTTAAACGAAAGACCCGGCAAATCGCAGTCGGTAAAAGGAAAGCTAAGCTGAGCATTTCTCCTGTATTCTGTATTAACTGAACTTGAAAAAGGAAAAGAATTTGACTTAGTAATACAAACTTTGATCGACTCACACACATTACTGGTTGACCAAATTTTGATCGGAACACCCTTTAATTAAATGAGAATCGAAAATATAATCTGCTTGAACACAATCTTCAATCGCAGCGGAAGTGAGAGTCCGTATTAAAAAGTTGACAACATTGCCCAAGCAACGCCAACCAGTTTCTCCATACTGAAATGCTGAAACAAATATGTAGATAATTACAGTAGAAAAACTAATTAATGTGATACAATCACAATTGAACTGACTCTTAGCTTTGGGTCTTGACAGAGAATCCCTTCTGAGTCCTTGTGGCAAGTCAAGTAGGCCAGTTCCAGTTGTCCAAAATCGGAATAAGAATCTGGATCATCAACTCTACAACTAGAAATTGTTTCCGGACTGTATTGCTTTGCGCCAAATAAGTGATCGCATTCTTAAAACCCTTAATTTTGTGTAAACATTGAATTTTTAACTGTCGTTACAGTTTCTGTACTAAGCAAACGTTACCCACATTTTTTTTTTCATCACGTTTCGAATCTCATTACTAACCAAAGCATCGTGCGGCAACCATCATAATATCTGGTAATTATTTTAAAACGAACGAAATTATGCCATCACGCAGTCATGAGGAGCTATGTCGCAACACGATAAAATTAAATCCAATTGTACAAAACAATGTTGCCGAGAAACGAAACAATATAAATAAATTGCAATGATGAAAAATGCAGAGTGCATAATTGATTTTAAATTTTATGGAGTTGCGCGCCCTGCTGTGCTCTGCACATCGTGCACCAGTCGGTGTGGCACCTCCCCTGGGAAGGGAGGGGGGCGGAGTGTTTCTGCTGGGTCCCATTAAGTTGTTGTATTTTTTATTTGTTAATGCATTTTTTAAATGTCAACTCAAATGATTACCCGGTGCATTAACGCCGATTGTCAGATTTGTCACTGAGTATGAGGACGCAGGAAAATCCGTCGGTATGAATCGCCACGGGACTCAGGCTTTCTGGGTTCGGCGCCACATGTGTTTCGGACTAACCGATGATGCTGACACTGTTGCATTTTGCGCAACCGACATCGCTCGGTCCTGTGGGAAACGCGTTAAAACTGGGTTTTAATGATGAGATTAAGCTGTAAATTTATGTGAATATGATGTACAATTAAAAGCTAGACAGGTGTTATGCCACAAATCTGGATTTAGGGAGGAAGGTGATAATTCAATTCATAGTCACAAACGCGTAAAGCGTGAATTTGTACCGAGAGGAAATTTGCGAAACCCGGCGGCCATGGTCGGAAAACCTATTTGCTAGGAATGGAAGCGGTCAGAATTTTTATTTTTATTTTTCGCTTTAATTACAACCGAAAACCTATTGGTTCGAGTGTGTATTTTCAAATTGTTAATTGATTTATGGGTTGTACATGCAATTTATCAAATTATTTGTCGCTCTACTGCTTTGTAAAATAGAACGATTTGTATTTTCCCTTAGGTTCTCATAATAATTCGTCATTGCTCTGACCGGATACATTACGTTAACAATTACATTTTCTGACATTCAACAGCTGAAAGTTTTGAAATTTTGTAAATTTACGATTCCTATTCAAATTAATTCAAATCAACTGTTACAAATTCGATGTAATTAAATGAAAATCCTAAAGGTTGATGAGCATTCCAACTATATCGGTCTCTTTATTCTACACTGGAAACTGAAAACTACTAGGGAAGGCTAAATGCTCCAGATAAATCGTCGCAATAAATTTAGACCAGAATTAATTACTGAAAAACTTGATATAATTAATTGTTGATCTTTTCTCTTCCAGATAACTTTCTTTGTTCCACGTTGGTCACTGCAAATACACTTCACCTCAGGGTTCGCTTTTCCCTGCTCAAACATTTCCCATGATTGCACTTTTTGGTAGATTCTTGTGCTTATCTTTTCCCTCGGCTAGCGGAAGGAGCAGGCACTAACGGACGATCTATTTATCTTCAGACCGATTACGAGCAAAGCACGAGCAGCCTCGTTTTAAATCTAAAGCACCAATTAACGATTTGTTGCCCTTTGTTATGCTGCATCGTCTCTCCGGCTTTACGTGTGTATTTTTCATACTCTATAGTTGTTTTCGTGATTATCTGCACAATGATGATAACGTTCAATGTGGACGGGCTTCATAACGTTATTCTGCAGATCTTAATTTTCACATCATATAAGGGTTTTGTGGTGTGTCTTAATGAGCGTTTATTTGCTACGTTTTAACTGTGTCGTTCCATTAAGCCGAAAATAGCATCTTTAAAACCACGAGGTTGGCAAATTGATGGCAATCCATCCGCAGGGCACTTTTCACAAAATTTTAAATAAAGCATGTTTTTTTGTAGTGTAGCAACAGCGTACCATAGGATACTTTGAAGGATTTTGAACGTACTTAGCAAATTCCTTGTTTACACAGGTACCCTGTTGTATATACGATTTTGTGAAATTCTTCATAAAACGCTATAAAAATTACACCAAAGTAATGTACCAATAGCGTACCTTCCGAATCTGTTGATTGATAATGCGTACTTACTAATTTAAAACGTTTTTAATTACAGTATATGTAAAATCTGATCCGAGGTTCAGATTTCTCTGAAAATTCTAGTGCTAAATCTAACTTTTGCATTAAAAAAATGGACTAAAAATGCCGATTTATCATGGGTTTACCTTCACCCGCACTGACTAAACTACCCATGCAGCATCCCAAGTAACAATTCAAATGCAAATTGGTTTTATTTATGTTTTATGGTAGTTTTATCAAAGCATTATGGAGATCATCTGGTTTTATCAGGGAATTTTCCAATTTAACGTGGTCTTAATTGATTAACAGTTCTTAAGAGTGATTAAAGAACACTTGAAGAAACCTCCATAAAACTACATCATTTATAAGTGTAATTCACCTTATAAGTAATTTTATTAGATACTTGAGTCGCCTCTGAAGACATCGATTCGTAACTTTCATAAAACCTGATAAAAGTTTTGAGAAAGTTTTATGACATTCTTCTTCAAGGTGAATGTATCTTGAAAATGCTGCCATAAAACGCTCTTAGAACCATTTGGTTTCGAATAAGAGCACATACTCTTGAGAAAGAACATTATGTGAAAAATAAACAAACTGGACAATGGACGTCCATAGGTGAAAGAAAATATAAAATAGTGGATCGTTCAAGCGGAAATTCAATAAAAACCTTTACAATATATTAAATACTCCTTCATCTCAGCCACCAACGACCTTTTTTTCCATCGCTAGATTCCATTGGAATCGCAGCCTACTGAGACTAACTTATCAGAAGGGTCTATGCGTTATGCGTGTTATTTTTTTGTAACGAATCAAATTAAATGGTGCAATGTGTCGCCAGTTGTAAACCGAGAATCATAACTCATGATTATTGATCTTATGCTAGTTATGCAAGTTAAACCTAACGGCCCAGGTAGTGCGTTATCGCCATGCGTTATCGTATGTCCACCACCGTTAAATCTATAATCGGAAGTGGTGCGCTGGAATTGCTCAGTGATCTACTACGCAGCGCATTTCATCCGACGCTAGGTTTAGCATATAGATCAAGAGGAAAAAATATTTTTCGCTCAACTGATGTTTCCGCCTTCCAGGCAATATTTATTATCTGTTATTCTTCCCAAAACCATTGTTAGCATATTCAAGTTAAATTTTCTTTTTGTTTTTGTTTTTTTTATCGACTAACGCTGGTGATTAAAAATATTAAATTATAAGCTGTTATTATGACTAAGAACAACAATTATGCATAGGCGCTTTTGATTTGCACCGTCACGTTTTCTTTGTTTATGATGTGCCTTTTTCACGCTGATTTTATGGCTATCTTACGAGAGACTTGTTTACCTTGAGCAATTCAAACAAGTTTTATTCAAGCATAACTCATCTTTTTCAAGAGTAGAACAAATAAAGATGAACTTATCGCACTCTTCAAAAAATCTTGTTAGTCTTGTGTAAGAAATATAGGTTTTATTTGCGTTTTATGGTAGTTTTAGATAAAACCATTGAAAAAATGGCGAGCGTGGCTATTCTGGATTTCCTCGGAACGGTAGCCATTTTCATAAGCATGCAACAAAACTTTAATTTTTCCAATGGTACGAACAAACAATGCTGTTTAAAATTCATTTTGAAACATAAAATGGATTGTAGACACAATTTTTTCAAGATCTAACAATTTATCAGCCTTGTCACCTAATTGTTGAATTTTCAGCTATATTATTTATTTTTTAAATAAGTCAATGTTCTAGCAATAATTCAGAGGCGCGTTAAAATTTTCGAAATTTTATGTTATAAAACACCAATAAACTGAATGTCGTATGAAGAATTCATCAATGGCAGGCAAAAAACAGATGCATTTATGGCCAATTTAACAATTAATTTACATACGTATCCACTTTGGAAGAAAATTATAGTGGCTTCCACTCAACCATAAACAAAAAAAAATCGCCATTCAGCAGAACGAATCGAAAAATGGAATCTTCGAAGCATATTTGTGACGGACTGGAAGTGTTCTTAAAGAGGAAAATCATAAAACTATTATAACTTGTGGTAGTTTTATCATAGTTTTAAGTATGACTTGATTGTCATTACAAGTATGTACCGATAAAACTATCAAGTTTTAAGCCAACCTTGGGAAATAGTCTTGAGAACCTCCTGTAGTATGGGCCTTTTGGAACTTAAGAGGGTTTTATGGCTGTTTTATCGATGTTCTGTAGAATATCTAGTTTTATGCGTGGTTTTATCAAATGAGTCTTGAAAACTTCTTCAAGTGTACCTTAAAATTGAATTTGTTACTTGGGATCAATCATATTAATCCATGAGTCGTCAGACAAAATTCGACAGCTCTATCAGTCGAACTCTAAACGTGTTGGCAAAAACAGTGAAGCAACTCCGTTCATAAGTGTGCGCGTTCAAAGAACGGCACAACGCAGCGTCGAAAACGGACACGCTTGGCTGGGAGGTCGGTTCTACAGGCCAAACAGTGAAAAATTACCTGGCAAACATGAACATACATGCCAGGAAGCGGAAGTCGCGTCCACTGGTTTCGGAGCTGCAGGCAATGACGCAGCGGCAGCGGCTGAATAAGATGGTCAACCCGGCGAATCGCGACGTGGTGGTGATGGACAACGAGACCTATCTCACCCTGGATGGCAACGACTGGCAGGGCACTTCGTATTTTACTTCCCCCACGAAGGAAGTGAACTCCGAGGGGAAGTTCATTTCACACACCAAGTTCCCCAAGAAGAAGAAGCGAGAAGGGGATGTCAACGCCACTTTTCTTGCGCTCCGGACTGTGAACGGGGAAATTTTTAGTACGAAATGTCTGCCGGAAGTTACGTCGTCCATCAAGAAATACCATAAGGGCAAAGACGCGGTGTTCTGGCCGGATCTGGCATCGGCCCACTACTCGAAGCGATCGTTGGAGGAGATAGAGGGGCTGATTATCGATGTGGTACCCAAGTCGGTGAACCTGCCCACGTCCCCCTGCTACGTCCCATCGAGAATTTCTGGGCCAACCTGAAGCGTAATTTTGTCGCAAAAACTGAGGAGGAATTGATAAACGAAGAAAGAACTCAAAAACATGCCTGCACGCATGTTTTCGTCCGTCATGGCGAATGTTCCGGTTAACTGCCGGAAAGCCGCTCGCAAGGGCGTAAAAGTTTTTGCAAGTAAGCTTAAATAATTACCTTCCGTGGGAAATTTATCAAAAGCAATTATCTGTCGTAGCTATTTTTTATCACCATTCGAAAAAAGTATTTTTTTTAATGCAAACGTTATATGTATAAACATTATAAAGATTTTTGTCTGTTTGTCTAAGCGTTATAAACTTCGAAATTTCTTGGGCCGGAGAAGGTTCATATGATAGTTAGTAACCCCTCCCATCTCTGGAAGGGAGGGGGGGCTCCCATAAAAATAAAATACAAATTTCTGCTTAACTCGAGAACTTATCAATCAGAGGAAACCAAGTTCAAACCCTTTCCTCTTCTGGAAGAAGAGGCTCCCATACAAATGGAACAGATGTTTTTGCTAAACTCAAGAACTTCATATTATATATAACTATATATTAAATCCAGTCTCGTACAACAAGCAAAAACCAATATCTCAAAAATTTCTAACGAAAATCGCACAAAATTAACAAGAATATAATAGCATTGAAAATTTTACTGAGAAACATGCAGCCATAAATATCTAAGCATTGACATCGTACTCGAGGATTGTAACCCAAAGTCTCTAAAACAAAATCAAGTCGTGCCTTAAACTTCTTCAATTACGAGAAATCAAAATTAAAATCAGCAAACTATACATCATATATGCATCTGAATGAAAACAGCTCGGAAGATAAATGCAATCTTTTTTTTAGTTGTTTTTCCAATAAATCTGTACACCATATTTGGAACAAGACCGTGACCTCTCGATTTCGGTGACCGTGTTTACTTATCATCTACTCCAGAACATGATGAGGATGAAGCCGCAGCAACCGATCAACCGGCCAAAATTCTCTGTCAACAGCCAACCTAACATCAGTTTGTGTGAATAGACCCATTGACAAATGCTGGGTTTACCTCACAAGAATTTCTCCTGACATTCCTGAGTCAGACATCGAAAAACCAGCCAAGGATTGTTTGAATGTGGATGAAGTCATTGTGAAACCGCTTATACCGGGAGCTCGGCCATTGTTGACACTGGTATTCATCACGTTTAATGTAGGAGTCAGCGTTGAAATTAAGTCGGAAGCTATGAATCCTTTGTCCTGGCCACAAGGGATCGAGTTCGAGTTCTTCCGCAAGTTTCCTTATTCGTTTGCTGCTTTTATATTCGACCAAACAGCTGTCCAGAGAGCTACGCAAGGCACGTGGAATCAGTCAACCCAATTCAAAGCCAACCCCTGTGATGTAATTGTATGTTTTGGAGACTAAGATCTACCGAATTCAAGCTGGCAATTTGATGAAGAGATTTTGACATACTTGCCAACTAGTATGTCAACAAAACAGGAGCTTGCCCTAGTTGTTGTCGTTGTTGTCTTTGGGCCTATATCAGGTGAATGATCTTCTGAACGCGAACTGTAAGCTACTTGACTGGGTATTCGTAAGTGATCCATAAATCATAAATCTTTTTCAGGCTCCATCTGCTCTTCTAAAAAATTACGCTCATGATAAGCCATTCATTTTAACTGTGGATGCCCGTTCTCGCGAGAATGAATCTCTAGCAGGCATAACTCCACGTAATGACCTAGACTTCAGGCGCTGTGATTACCATGCCATAAATGCAATGATTGCCTCCCAGGAATGGAACCAGCTTCTGAACCACGCGTCTATTGATGCTGCCATAACCACTATCTATAGAACTATCCATCAAATCATCCAGGATACTGTTTCGAAATAAACTCCTAGGCCATCTACACAGTTCAGTCAACCTTGGTGGAGGCCATAACTCCGCAATTGTCGTAACCGCTTACGAAAGATCAGGAAACGGTTCTTTCGTAACAGAACTTCTACAAACACGAGAGAGTTGAAGTTTGCTGAAGAGAAGTACACTCATTTGCAACAAATTCGTTTCCGTGAGTATATTGGCAGTATCCCGCAAATTTCAGACAATATCCTTCTTGTTTCTTGACCTACACCAACAATTGAAAGAGTTCTACCAAAGTTCCCGTTGATGTTTCATACAAGTCTCTTAGCTCTTACTCGTCGGTCACCGCTGCCAATCTATTTGTCGAGTTCTTCCGTCCAGTACACGATGATAACCCACCTCCTGTGTCGTAGAAATACTTGGAATGTCTTCCATCGTATAACCTCGACTTCCTAAAGTCACTTTGAATGATGACAATATTCTGACAGCTCTCAGTGCTATAGATTCATCAAAAGATCCTGGTCCCGATCTAATTCCGCTCGATTTTGTCAAACAATACGCCCAGTCGCTTTCTGTTCTCGTCGCAGTGATTTTTAACCGATCCTTGATCGAAGGAGTATTTCCGGATACTTGGAAGCTGGCACCAATTATTCCAATCCACAAGGCTGGAAACATACACGACCGATTTCTATTTCAAACTGGCTAGCGAAAGTTTTAGAGAGTCTATTGCACGATGTGCTGTATCCTGCTCTGCAGCCTGTATTATCTGATCATCAACATGGTTTCGTAAAAAAGTGGTAAACCATGTCGAACCCCAGACTGACACCCACACTGTGATCAATGAGCTGGAGAAGCGGTGTCAGGTTGACACAATCTACGTTGACTTTTATAGGCATTCGACAATGTGCCTTACGAATTGGCCTTTTAAATTTGAACCACCGGGACTACCCTCTTGGATCACTCAGTGACTGAAATCATATCTGTCTGCGCACAAAACTTTGTCAAAGTCGCAGTGCTAGGTCGAACGTATTTAATATTCCTTCGGGCGTCCCTCAGGGCAGACATTTTGGTCACCTGATATTCGTCCTCTTGATCCTCAATATCCTCAAGTCTGGGTCTCCGATATCCTCAAGACTGGGTAATTGGTCTATGCAGATGACCTAAAGCTGCTTCGCGTGATTTAAACACTTGAGGATTGAGGTGCATTACAAGTTGATATTGAACGTGTTACAACATGGTGAAATGGGCGAAATGAACGAAATGCAGATGAATGCGGCAAAATGTAAAGAAATTACGTTCACTCGATGTTAGACTACTGTATCTTTTGACTACGGGCTAAACAATTTGCCAATAAAAAGAATCACGTCGATCAAGGACCTTGATAGTAAACTACGCTGTAACGAACGCTATATAAGTGGCTAATGTCATTTGTTGTGTTGCTGATCCTGTTGTCTAAATGCATTTTTGACGGAAAGTTCTTATACCTACGTTTTTCTTTACTATAGCTAAAAAAAGATTTAGGGTCTGACTTTATTTTCTTCTCGACCCGTGTATTATGCTCTTCATATGCGTTTTTTAATTTTGAACTCAGTTTATCGCATATGGCCAGATAAATCGATAGATTTTTATAAGTTTTGTTTCTCTTGTATGCTTTATGAGCTTTTTGTTTCCTATTTTTGAGATTAGTAACCAGTCAATTAGACCATACTGGGGATTTGAGACTAGATTTTCTCTTTTGTTTCATGGGCACTGTTTGTCCTGAAATATCATACAAAATTTGGTAGAACGCATCCACTGCTTGACCTTCATCAGTCATAGATTTTTTTTAACTGTATGTATGTATGTATGTATGGTAGCCACCATCCCCTCTAGCCCTTGGCTTGGATGCAGCTCCACTTAATAGCAAGATCAAATTGGGCCACCGATCTGAATTCGCACTATCGCTGTATGAAGGGCCAAAAACGGAGGGGTGGACCCGTAAGCAGAGACACTTACACGAAATCCACGGGAAATTAAGAATCTCCTTCCAACGATATGATCCAACAAATCGAATAACACAATTCGCAATACTCATTAAGCTTTCTACAGGATGGCTTGTTAAGAAGGGCGCGTCACTCTCCCTGAAACTGTTGGAGTAGATCTCGCAGCACCACACTCGAATCGGTAGGATAAGAAATGATACTGTTTGTTCCCTCCTAGACTCAGGCAGTCAATCAAACCATCGTCCAGTTTCAGCTTGAATGATACCCTGGTGCTCCCTCCCAACCCAGTATTTATTATATTTATATAAATATAGATGTAATGTAATAATAATATGTTATATATGAATATATAGTAGAGCAAAAATTATATAAGGATATTTAGTTAAATTATGTAATAGTTGGAGTTCACGAGCCTATGATAACCATGTTAAACTAAATTAATTAACCTGCTGAAATAATAATATTAAGGCAGTAATAATAATACGCAGCTTCGTACCACTTTGTATCACTGATAGGTGACTGTATCTCTGGAATGTGAAGGTCATCTTGTTATTCATTGAGGTATAAATATCAATAAAGCATTCAATTGTATATAAAACCATAATATTATATTATTACGTATTTAATCATGACATATAGATATGTAACCTTATGGAATGAAGAGCATTTATTAATTTTGATTATTATTTGATATAATGTAATAAAATAATTATACCGGCCGGATCACCAATCTGAAGCAATTGAAATTTTATTAATTATTTTATTACTTCTATCCTGTACGAGTGTTTTAGCTTCATTATTTAAATCTGGAGTACTTCGTGCATAGGTCATAAACATTTTTAAACAAATCATATGACAAATAAAAATAAAATAAAAATAACGCATCTATTAAGAACATACTGGATCAAGTCCATATCACTTCGAAGTATTCTGAGCACAAGCCTCAAATACTAATAGGACTTCCGGCGTGAAATTTTCAAGAATTGTTTGCTCCACTGGAGTATCTACTGGATAGCAATTACAGCGTTGGTTATTTGGTTTTGTTTTTGATTTTTGGTCTCAGAAAACGTGAAGTGGTAATTAACTTAACCTATACACTTAGAAAATTTTACAGTATTCGGTAATTTTTCACCGAACTTTCAACAGCTGAACGTTCGGTTATCCGATCAACGGACTTCGGTGAAATTTTACAGTATTCCGGTAAAAAAATTTCCGGAACTTGTAAAATTTCACCGAAATCCGCTAAATCGGATTACCAAACGTTAACCAAACGTCAGCTATTGAAAAAATTACCGAATACTTCAAAACTTTCCAGTTTCACCTTAAGGTCGGTATCGCGCTCGAAAGAAATTTCTGTTTCTATCCTAAACCCATGTTAAGTTCCGTTTAATGAAATGGAAAAGTAAAGAATCGAAAAGAAATTTCTGAAAGGAATGAAAAATAAATTGGAATTTGTAGGGTTTCCACATAAACAAATGAGAGCTGTCACTTTTACTTCCGGAAAAATATTCCGATCAATTCTCAAAGTTCCGCTTGGTAATATTGAACAAAATTCCCTAACCTCTCTACTTTAAATTAGAATTTTTTTGAAGCATTTTAAAATTTCTGTCCTATACTTTAACAGCTCCCATGTTCAAATTTCACTGGGTGTCTTCTTCTTTTTTATTTTTTCGTCTATTGGAATGCTCGATCCATCCAAAAATGAAAATGAGGTTCATCATTTTAAGAATTCTTTTTTTTTGTGTCTATTAAAGTGGCTTTCAGCCTCCTGGGCTGGTTCGCCACTTATTTAAGAATTCATTGGGGGAACTTTGCCGTTGTTGCATAAACATATCTCGAACCTGCCCAAAAGCTGCTGGAGAAGTTGCCATCAGTATTCATAGCTGCATCGAGCATCAAATTCTTTCATCAGTTGAAACTTTGGGGTTTCTGTACCAACAAAATTTGTGTGGCCAATGCGTTTGTGGAATCTACACTTTGGATCTACAATAGAATGTAGATTATCAATAGGTATCAGAACATTGCCACGTTTCCCTACAGATGATATTACAATATTTATTTTTGTCAGATACCAGATTAAAAACAAGACGAGGTTTACAAGGATGATTTTTTTTTGAAGAGGTAATCGTTCTTATGTCTCAAATTCCAGAACACCAAAGTTCAATATTCAACAAGCACGGAACAAAAATGTACTAGCTGGATTAATCATACATTCAAAAAAATGCATTGTAATGTGACCAACGAAAATAGTGTTGAAACTATAAAACCTTGTTATAACAAATCTCTTAATAGTTCTGCCTTTCTCAGGATAAGTAGTTAGTAAAATTATCATTGACATTTTTTTTTTGTTAATAAAATTTACAAATTTACAAATTTACAAACATAACGATATTACATGGAAAACATTAGTTTGAACATCAAAAATGTTTTGTTTACTCAATTAAAAAAAACAAAACATGAATACATCTATATATTATATGAAAAGAAACACTAGAATAAGAGGTTATGCAAAAGAATGTTGGTCGTCTTTTGCTCATTTCACTGATCCACATATCGCTTGTTGCTTTTATTTGCATCACTTTCTCGCTGCACTTGTATAACATTTCTCTCTTGCTGTCTCTCTCCGGATAATTGATAATTTTTTCATGAACCAATCGAAGGGGAAAAATGTTGATTCCTTGTTTGTTTGCTTCCCTGCACCCTGGTACTTACCTATCAATAAAATCTACAACTTAACCAATATTATTTCTCTAAAATGTACGACTAAATATGTGCAATGTAAACCGAAACTATCGAGATTTCGTTCTTCGAAAATTAGCAATCCAAAATCTTTCATCCAGAGCACACGTTGACGTTGTACTGTTTGCGTGTCAGCACAAAACGAAAGCGAAACACTCAAGTCATAGATTTTTTTAACTACAGAAAAAAAACGTCTTGGAAGTTTCAGCAGGAATATCCCATAAATTCTATACCAAACATCTCCGAAGTTCAAGATTGTATTTCCCAGAAGTTAAGAAGATAACTTCCCAGAAAATCAGGAGAGGGCTTCTCAGAGGAAGAACCAATAATTTCTCAGAAATTCAGGAACAATCTTCTCCGAAGTTCAGAAGACAGCTTTGCTAAAGATCCGAACAGGGCTTCTAAGAAGTTCAGGAACAAACTTCCAACAAATTTAAGGATATTTTTCAAGCAATTCGTGAGTGAACTTTCCCAAAGTTTTGGATAAATTTTTGTCGCAGTTGAACTCATCTGAAGCTTTGACAGTAACGAAGGAAAAACTTATCAACTGTTCCTGGAAGGTAAGGTTGGGGGTTGTTAGATGTGAATTTACAAGAAAATCAGGAATGACTGCCAAGAAGTTCATGAGAAAACTTGCAAAAGTTCAGGAGAAAACTCCCCAGAATTTAAGCAAAGAGCTTTGTCGAAGAGCTTTCCTAAAATTCAAGAGAAAATCACTGATGAACAGATGAAGCTATACAAAAATCATTCATTTGGCCATGATGATATTCATTGTTCATCACACCATATTAAATTATGGTAAACACCATCACCAACCCCCACCGTTCACGTCGTACTTTGAGCGTTCACACAACCTCATGTAGGAATTACAATTCATTGGTTTCCAGCCCACCTTATTTGAGAAAATTGATCGTTAAGAAAACTTTTCTTAAGTTTAGCAGAGAAGTATTAAAAAAATTCAAGAAGTTTAGCAATACATAAAAAAAAAGTTGAGGATTCTTCCAAAGTTCAGAAATCCAAAAATTCAAAAAAAAATCCTACTTAGGGTACCATAAGTCTAAGAAAAAGATTAAATGCTTTACCAGAAGGTCGGAGAAGTGCAGAGCGATTCTGGAGGAGAAGAATGCAGCGCGGGCTGTAATGCTGCAGCAAGGAACCCGGCAGAACGTGGAACTGGAACTGGAGGAAATGGTACTGTTGTGCCGTTCCCAATAAACACGGAAGTTCTACCAGACGGTCAACGCATCCCGCAACGGCTTCGTGCCGCGAGCCGAAATCTGAAGGGATAAAGATGGGAGCCTCCTGACGGACGGATGTGAGGTGATCGAAAGTTGGAAGCAGCACTTTGATGAGCACCTTGGTGGCGTGGAGAATGTAGGTATGGGAAACTAAGGCAACGGAAGAAACGACTACGTCAGTGCAGCAGAAGAAGGAAATAATCCAACTCCCACTCTGAGGGAAGTTAAGGATGCCATCCATCAGCTCAAATCCAACAAAACAGCTGGTAAAGATGGTATCGCAGCTGAACTCATCAAAATGGGCCAAGAAACGTTGGCCACCTGCTTGCAACGGATGATAGCCAGGATCTGGGAAACCGAACAGCTACCGGAGGAGTGAAAAGAAGGAGTTACCTGTCCCATACATAAAAAAGGCGATCATTTGGAATGTGAGAACTTCAGAGCGATGACAATTCTGAATGTCACCTATAAAGTGCTATCCCAGATCATATTCCGTCGTCTATCACCTAAAATGAATGAGTTCGTGGGCCGATCGACAACGGACCAGATCTCCACCGTAAGAGAAATCCTCCTGAAATGCCGTGAATACCACCGCATCACCTGTTCATCGACTTCAAGGTGGCATACGACAGTATCGACCGCACAGAGCTATGGAAAATTATGGACGAAACCGGTTTTCCTAGGAAGCTGACCAGACTCATCAAAGCAACGATAGACGGTGTGCAAAACTGCGTAAGGGTTTCGGGTGAACTATCCAGTTCATTCGAATCTCGTCGGAGACTGCAACAAAGTGACGGAATCTCATGCCTACTATTCAACATCGCTCTGGAAGGTGTAATGCCGGGCTCAACAGCCTGGGTACGATTTTCACGAAATCTGGTCAATTTGTGTGCTTTGCGGACGACATGGACATTATTGCAAGAACATTTGGAACGGTGGCAGAGCTGTACACCCGCCTGAAACGCGAAGCAGCAAAGGTCGGACTGGTGGGGAATGCGTTGAAAACAAAGTACATGCTGGTAGGCGGAAACAAACACGACCGAATCCGCCTAGGAAGTAATGCCGCGATAGACGGGGATACCTTCGAGGTGGTGGAGGAATTTGTCTACCTTGGATCCTTACTGACGGCTGACAATAATGCAAGTCTTGAAATTCGAAGGCGCATCATCAGTGGAAGTCGTGCCTACAACGGGCTCCAGAAGAAACTGCGGTCTAAAAAGATTCACCCCGTACCAAATGCACCATGTACAAAACGCTAATAAGACCAGTGGTCCTCTACGGACCCGAGACATGGACCATGCTCGAGGAGGACCTGCAAGCACTCGGAGTTTTCGAGCGACGCGTGCTAAGGATGATCTTCGGCGCTGTGCAGGAGAACGGTGTGTGGTGGCGAAGGATGAACCACGAGCTCGCTGCACTGTACGGCGAACCCAGCATCCAGAAGGTGGCCTAAGCCGGAAGAATACGGTAGGCATGGCATGTTGCAAGAATGCCGGACAACAACCCTGAAAAGTTGGTGTTCGCTACTGATCCGGTGGGCACAAGAAGGCGTGGGGCACAGAGAGCACGATGGGCGGACCAGGAGGAGCGTGGTCTGGCGAGCATTGGGCGTGACCGAGGTTGGAGAGCGACAGCCGCAAACCGAGTATTGATTATGTCTTATCCTAAATGTGATGTTGAACAAATAAATGTGTGCAATGCTTGTATCATCACCTCTTTATGGGTTCCTTTTCATTGTTCGGTTTCGGCAATCAGAAAGCGGAGTCGCTTGCAAAGGTGGGCGCTATGGAAGGTGATATGTTTATGATCGTCAAATCACGTTCAATGATTGTTTTCCTATTTTTCGTCAACTGTCACTCGTAAACTGGCAGTATAAATGAAGTAAAAAAGGTTTGGGGCGATGGCAACATTCTATCATCCCAAAGGTATCGAAGAAATCTTAGTTTGAGGGAATGGATGTGGGTCGAGACTTCATTCGTGTGATGTCCCTCCTCATGTCTGATCATTATTATTTGAACGCTCATTTACACGGTGTTCAATAAGTTCGGATACACTTTCAAAATTTGTTAAAAAAATGAAAACATGTTTTTTTATTTTTTGGATTTATGTTATTGAAAGCTATGTTTACAAGGAACGTTTACAACATTTCTCTTGGAATGACCCCCCCTTTGTACTCCTTAACGAGCTTCAAACGTTTCTCGAACGCGTCGCAGGCGGCACGCACGGACTGCATGGGCATTTCGTCCCAGATTTTGAGAATTACCGTCTTGAAATGATCCAAAGTGCTGACCTTGTATTCGTTCAGCTTCGCCATCATATAGGACCAAACAAAAAAGTCGAGAGGATTCAAGTCCGGGGAGCTGGGAGGCCACAAAGTTTTGTCCAGAAAGTCGGTTAAATTGTCCCGACACCAGGCTTGAACCACATTTGCCGTATGAGCTGGTGCACCGTCCTGCCGTATGGGCTGGTGCACCGTCCTGCTGGAACACGTAGTGCTCATCGCCGTAGAGGCTTCGGAGACTGGGGGCAACAACCTTTTCCAAAACCTCAGTTTTGTAGTACGCCGCGTTGATTTTGACGTTTTTTTCAATAAACACCAAGGGTAGCTTACCACGTTTGCATACTGCCCCCCAAACCATCACCGACGCGGCACTTTGGAACCGAGGGATGTTTATATTGGATTCAGGAATGCTGTCCCTCGATGGCGCCCACACCCGGTCATTTTGCACATCAGTGCGGCTGCTGCAGCACGAACAGTTTCTCGTCCGAAAAACAAACTCCTGACCAGCGTGCCGAGAGAGGATCCTCTTAGCTCGATCCAACCGCTTTTTGCTGGTAGCCTCCGAAACGCCATGGACCTTACGTTTTTGTAAGGCCTGAAACCAAGGTCCTTGGTGAGTATGGTGTGAGCGGTTCCAATGGAAACGTTGAGATCTGCAGCCGTTTTCCGGATTGAGCGGTTCTTTTTGCGCCGAATTCGCTCCCTCACGATCTTGATGACCCGTGGCGTCCTCGCTGAACGCGGCCGACCGGATCTCGCACGGTCATTGGTCGAGGACGTCTCCCGGTATCGCCTGATGGTCGTGTAGACAAAGTTCCGCTTCACCCCATGCGATTTCAGCAGCCAGAATATATCGCCGGGTCGCTCACCGTTCAAAAAACGCTTAATTACGAAGTCCCGATACTCTTTCATCGCGCGTAACAAACGAACAACAACTAACAGAATGTCAACACCGCGCACATTCGGTAGTGTATGAATGAAGCTAAAGCTGACACCAATACCAATGCAGAATATGTACATGGCGAATACCTACGCAATGATGAAAACTTGTATTCGAACTTATTGAACACCGTGTATACCGTGTTGGGCTGAGCGACAGCAATCCATATGAACTTGGACAAGGTTATCGGGATTTGGTGACCAAAGTACCGGTTTGAGATATTTTGACTCTACTTGATCTGGAGCCTATCAAACTTGTTAGTGTATTTTTGACTAACATCACCTTAGATTGTAGTTTGTTGAACCTGTATGTCTAGTGTTAGTTTTTAATTTCCTTTTCTTGTGTTTTCATGCTTCTTCTTCGCAAATGTTCAAATAAATACAAAATACAATTAGAAGTAGGCAATTTGATTTTAAAATATACGTGTTTTGTAGATCATACTAAAATTTTCCGCTCTTTCTTTTCATTGATAATATTGTCATTCCCACTAACCTCGAGACAGCCACGGGTAAATGGTCCTTTCACTCTCAGCTTTATATTTAGGGCCATTTATGTATATTGAAAAAGAAAACTTGTCCCTGTAAAGTTTATCCGGTTAAGCCTGTACAAACAAATGAACTTGTAAAAAATCATTCTCATGCGTTTGAATCTTACCACTTTTTCAATGAAACATTATGTATGCAACTGGTTCAGGTATATTTTTCAGCGAATATTCCCCATTAAGGCCCCATTAAGGCCCCATTGGCCAAAAGTGTGTCTTCTTAAACAGTGTTTGTTTCTCAAGCGAAACTCTTTCCATCCTCGTCGTAGTTGGCAGGCAATGATGGTTTTCCGCTCAAGAAAATTATAATCAACATAGATGCCAGGAAACAGAATTAATCTAGTCAACAGTTCTGCCCTACACTTTTCTGTTTGTCTTATACCCCTAATTGACTGGAAGCCAGTACCAGGAAACTGCAGCTTGCTAATTGGGATATAAATTCATAGCAATTATCGTTCATGATATGCCGGCGTAATTAGCTCCAATTCCAATAATAGAATGCTTTTTAATGGAAGCTTTTGCCAAGCCTCGAAGCTTTACGTAATGCCCTATTGTTGTGGGGTGAGGAACCATCTGGACTGGCAAGAGTTTCCAAGAGTTTTGCATCCGAGTAGGAATGAAAATCTTTCGAAAAACTGCTTATGTTATTGAAAATAAACTCTTATTCACCCTTAAGTAGACTAGTGAGAAATTGTATCGCATGGCAGAAACTTTCTAGAAGTATTTGGATCGAGGTTTTAATCTGGACTAATTAAATATGTTAGTAATGCGTTGTACCCAGAAAGCATTGTGTGGCAGCATTGCATTTTTTTTTAAATTAATCATTTATTTGTACAGGCTCAATCGAATCAACTTTACAGAGCCCAATTTTCATATTTTTATACATCATTTATCTTAAAACTAAAGTTAGGGGAATAGAACCGATTACTCGCGGCCGTCTCGAGGTTAATAGGAATTACAAATAACGGATGGGAAAGAGGGTGGGAATTTAAAGTATGGTTTACAAAACACATTAAATTTAAATTCTAAATTATTGAAACACTTATAACTATACAATTATAGAAAAAAAACACACACACATACACAGATAAAAAAAACTTAAACTAAACATACAGGTTAAACTAAGTACAAACTAAGGCTAACGTTAGTCAAGAACACATTTATGAGTTTCATGTACTCCATATCACGTACAGTTAAAACATTGCATTAATAACTCCATTTCTTATTTAGACGTTCGTTGTCTAAGTGCAGTATTCACTAAAACCAAATTACTTCTTTTTTGTAATTTTCGTGTCTAAGGTGATCCACAATTCGACGAGAATTCAAAATCACGTGATGCAAACTGGATGTTTGATAGGATAATTAAAGATTATCATTCGCTCATTTATGAATTGCAATCACTTTAAGTCCCATTTCTAGATTAAGTCTTGATAACAGTCTTAATATAGAATGTCGTTAGGATAATACTCATGGGGTTTCTCTGCGCATCAGCTGTGAACGATTGTGTCGATTCTTTGTTGTCCACTACTCTATTACCAGGCATAGCGCATTATCTATTGTTCAGCGGCGCGATTGTTCGAGTAAGCGAAATAAATAGAACAATAAAGTTGCGGTCAGGCGATATATGTTGGTTTCTGTGAGTATAGATCGTGATTGATTTTGTGGTTGGTTTAACCCGTACTATTTGTTCACCATAGTCGCCGAATCACCATATTAAGGATTTCCTTGTTTTCCTAGGAAAATAGTGAGATATGATTGTGATTGTACTGTGATCGAATGGTTTGCGTCATTATTAACTTGCTACGATCTATATAATTAGTTCACCATATGCGTCGTATCACCTTGACGCCGGTATTGTTTCGGCTATTTTTCGTTTGGTGGCGCAAGTGCGTGTTTTCGATGCTTTATTGCGAACTGCCTTTACTATCGGGCATAGCTCGGTATCATTTTTTTTTCGAAGAAGTTGTGTGCGCTTTCGATCTGAACAAGCTGCTTGGTACATAAGGAGTGTTCGTTCTGTTGTTTGCGGTTAAGTTTTGATGTCATTATATGGAACGGTTTCAGTGAGAAACTGAACGTACGCCTGTGGAGTTGGGTACAGGCGACTCGTGAGGTACTAAGTGCTCTCAAGAACATGGAGAAAAACAGGTAATTGTTACCCATTGTATCTATATGATTAATATTTATTTTTAATAGGTTTGCGTCGACCATAAGTTTTATTGGTTGAATCGGTTATGTCAACACTTCGTTCCGTAATATTTTGTTATCGGGCGTTTTGTCTATTGTTTCGGTTGCCTATCGTTCGTTGCGCGAGTGATCGAGTGAGCATGAAAAGTCGTGGTTCGCCGGGTAAGATCGGTCGGTGGTGAGTACATAATTAATTGTGATCCAAATTATTCGTTCGACATGCTCGTCGGGCCACCCTTTCTTTGAACAAATAAACCACTGTACTATTTTTTAAGTCATACACGGTGTTCAATAAGTTCGGATACACTTTCAAAATTTGTTAAAAAAATGAAAACATGTTTTTTTATTTTTTGGATTTATGTTATTGAAAGCTATGTTTACAAGGAACGTTTACAACATTTCTCTTGGAATGACCCCCCCTTTGTACTCCTTAACGAGCTTCAAACGTTTCTCGAACGCGTCGCAGGCGGCACGCACGGACTGCATGGGCATTTCGTCCCAGATTTTGAGAATTACCGTCTTGAAATGATCCAAAGTGCTGACCTTGTATTCGTTCAGCTTCGCCATCATATAGGACCAAACAAAAAAGTCGAGAGGATTCAAGTCCGGGGAGCTGGGAGGCCACAAAGTTTTGTCCAGAAAGTCGGTTAAATTGTCCCGACACCAGGCTTGAACCACATTTGCCGTATGGGCTGGTGCACCGTCCTGCTGGAACACGTAGTGCTCATCGCCGTAGAGGCTTCGGAGACTGGGGGCAACAACCTTTTCCAAAACCTCGGTTTTGTAGTACGCCGCGTTGATTTTGACGTTTTTTCAATAAACACCAAGGGTAGCTTACCACGTTTGCATACTGCCCCCAAACCATCACCGACGCGGCACTTTGGAACCGAGGGATGTTTATATTGGATTCAGGAATGCTGTCCCTCGATGGCGCCCACACCCGGTCATTTTGCACATTGTGCGGCTGCTGCAGCACGAACAGTTTCTCGTCCGAAAAAACAAACTCCTGACCAGCGTGCCGAGAGAGGATCCTCTTAGCTCGATCCAACCGCTTTTTGCTGGTAGCCTCCGAAACGCCATGGACCTTACGTTTTTTGTAAGGCCTGAAACCAAGGTCCTTGGTGAGTATGGTGTGAGCGGTTCCAATGGAAACGTTGAGATCTGCAGCCGTTTTCCGGATTGAGCGGTTCTTTTGCGCCGAATTCGCTCCCTCACGATCTTGATGACCCGTGGCGTCCTCGCTGAACGCGGCCGACCGGATCTCGCACGGTCATTGGTCGAGGACGTCTCCCGGTATCGCCTGATGGTCGTGTAGACAAAGTTCCGCTTGACCCCATGCGATTTCAGCAGCCGGAATATATCGCCGGGTCGCTCACCGTTCAAAAAACGCTTAATTACGAAGTCCCGATACTCTTTCATCGCGCGTAACAAACGAACAACAACTAACAGAATGTCAACACCGCGCACATTCGGTAGCGTATGAATGAAGCTAAAGCTGACACCAATACCAATGCAGAATATGTACATGGCGCATACCTACGCAATGATGAAAACTTGTATTCGAACTTATTGAACACCGTGTACATCGGCATCCGTACTGTTGGTTTAGATCGGTCCAAGTTAACTCTCAGGCGCTTAGAAGAATTGACTTGTTTTCCTAATAAAACACCATTATCACACTCTGTGAATGGTACCAATAGCATCGAAATCAAAATTAACCAAAACGAACGCTGCTGCTACCCAATCCTGTTATCCAAAATCCCAGTGATTTCTCGTGGAAGTGCAGAGGTGTTCTCGGCTTCCAATAAAGCAAGTATCACGACAACATATTCCTACTCTTTTCGTACTTGGCCTGCATTCGGACGGAGCTGGCGCCACAGTGGCACAATTCTGAAAAAAACGGTCAAAAACATTTTCACCCTTTTGTCATCATTTAATCGTCCAGGTGTCTTGAAAAGAGTTGCTCAAAATATTATTCCGCATCTTTTGAAAAAAGCACGCCTTACCTTCCATAAGGGCTTAACTAAATTTTCAAATTTTAACTTTTTTCAGCTACGAGATGATGGGTTGGGGTCTTAGACAAAGTTGTAGAACATGTAATTTTATGAAAAGTTGCTCAAAATATTAAGTTTCTAGTGCATAACGTTAAAGAGATACAAATGATTTCACTTTTTTTAAACATTATTTAAAAAAAAAATTTTTTTTGAGCGTATTAGTAGAACGATTGTGATTGGAAAACTAGGAGAATTTAAAATTTAACACTTATTTGATCACTTTTTAAAAAGTGATCAAATGAAGTGTTAAATTTTAAATTCTCCTTCTTGGTACTTCGTCAAATGGTGCTGGTGCAATTTCCAAGCTTGAGTTTTGGTGACGAAACTTTGCTTCAACGTTCTGTTTGGTTGCTTGCTGGCTCAATAAGAACGATATCCTGCTCGCAAACGAATTCTTTGAACGGTATTGCGAGCAGCAGCGTATTTTTGTGCGATTTCAATATCTGATAGTCCAGGGTTTGCTTTGACGGTTTTCAACACCTTCTGGTTCAGCTTGCTTTCATATGTTCCACTACGACGCTTAACTTGAGGCACTTGATCCACGCTCTTTCGCTCCCTGAAACGTTTGAGCACATCATACACGGTTGATTTGACGGTTTTCAACGTTTTCGCGATTTTCGGATTACAATTTCCCTAATTGAAGGTGTTGTGCTGAAATCAATTATTTTATACGATTTCTCTAGTCCCATGAAGCTCAGAATTTCCATAAAAAAATATATGCGATTTTCCAGTATTTCATAATAATGGGAAGTCTTTTTTTTTTTTAATAATCAGTTATTTGTACAGGCTTAATCGAATTAAATTTACAAAGCCAAATTTTCATACTTTTATACATCATTTATCTTAAAACTAAAGTTAGGAGGATAGAGCCGATTACTCGCGGCCGTCTCGAGTTTAATAGGAATTACAAATAACGGATGGGAAAGAGGGTGGGAATTTAAAGTATGGTTTACAAAACATATTAAATTTAAATTCTCAATTATCTAAACACTTATAACTAAACAATTTATGGTTTTCTTTTGACTTGAACATTTTTTGAAAAAGAAAAAAAACACACACACACACATACACATATAAAAAAAACTTATACTAAACATATAGGTTAAATTAACTACAATCTAAGGCTAATGTTAGTCAAAAACACATAAATGAGTTTCATGTACTCCAAATCACGTACAGCCAAAATATCTCAAACTGGCACATTGGGTTGTCTACCTCGAGCCCGAAGGGAATCATAAAGCCTCGATCTGAAACCACGATGCTCAGCACAAGACCAAATAACGTGATCTACGTCCTGATAGCCTTGTCCACACTCACAGAGATTGCTGTCGCTTAGCCCAACCCGGTATAAATGAGCGTTCAAAGAATAATGATTGGACATGAGGCGAGACATGACACGAATGAAGTCTCGACCCACATCCATCCCGCTAAACCAAGATTTCTTCGACACCTTTGGGATGATAGAATGTTGCCATCGCCCCAAATCTCCTTTACTCCATTTATACTGCCAGCTGACGAGTGACTGTTGACGAAAAATAGTAAAAAATTCGTTGAAGGCGATTTGTCGATCATAAATGTCGCCTTCCATAGCGCCCACCTTTGCAAGCGAGTCCGCTTTCATTGCCCGGAATTGAACAATGAGAAGGGACCCATACAAAGGTGATGATAAAATATCGCGAAGATAAAGCACTTAGAAGCTCCTGTATTTTCATGAGAAAATACGAGGAGTGCTTTACCGGCCTCAAGGAGCGAATAGCCTCTATAGAACTGAGACTATCCGTGAAAATGAAGTACTGATCCGGTGTTAATGAGGCAACAATTTCTAGCGTAAAGTGTATTGCCGCTAATTCAGCGACATATACGGAACAAGGAAAATGGGAAGTCTTGTTTCCTATCAAAAATATAATAATTTTCCATTTAGACCTCAGGGTCACCATTTCTGCGTTAGGGTTCACATAATCGAGGCTGTATTCGGGCTTATTTAATAGCCGCTGGTGTTGATAAAGCATGTCCACTTTAAATTTCGGACACCAGAATAGTAGCAGCAAAAACCTTTTCACATAATTTAACAAAACCGATTGTTTATTTCACAATAATAGAGTTATATCTACATTTGAAACTGCTGATTGAGATGTTAATCCTTGTTTCTGTAAAATTCTCACCCGCCATGACGATTCTCCATCTTCTCTTGAAATCATCGATACCATTTGGTTTCTTCTTAGTTTCAGGCATGCATTTGACCTCTTGTACGTGTGATTTTGACTTCCCCACTGTGCGAGCTTACGGGTGATCCCAACGAGCTACATTTCGCCAAGAAAGTTTGGGATTTTTTTAAAAATGGCTACCACCTGCTTGCCCATTTGTCGGAAGCATACTTTCCGATTTGTTCCACTTTCAACATTCTGATTCACACGCTGGCCAAATGATTGGCAAACACAAAACACGGTACTTTTTTTTTGTCAACCTCGTGTGATGTGAGGAAGCAACCACCAGTGCAGGACTTGCCATGGCGTACAGTTCCTCCTAATGGCAAGATCAAACTGTACATTCCTATAATCCTCACTATTCCGTTGTATGAAGGGCCAAAAACGGGAGTGTGGACCCGTAAGCAGAAGCACTTATACGAAACCCACGGAAAGGATAGAGAACCTCCTTCCAACGAAACGCTCTTATTACAGGAAATGAACAGTAAGTAATACACATTAGGATTTCCGTCTGATGGTTTGCTAAAAATAGGGTTATCAAACTCACTGTAGACTGTCGGAAGATATTTAGACCTTCGCTGATCTCGATATGACGATTTTCATCAAGAAAGGCATAATTGTCATCCATGACTTGGGCCAGATAACCACGAGTCCCTCGTCCAGCCTATGCTTCGTCTGGCATCCTGTATTCCCCCCTTACCCTTTGGAACATATGTATATAATGTACGTAATAGAATATAATATATGTATTTACAAAATGTAACTGAAAGCCACTGGATTGTTACTGCAAAAAAAAATTTGGATATGTATTAATATCTGAATAGCCCCGGAAAAGCTGAAAAGCAAAGTAGATCAGTCCTTTCAACAAAAATAAAATTTCAATGAAAAGATATTTGATTTGTTTTATTATTCTGAGAATCAACACACTATGTTATAGGTCGAAGAATGCAGTTTTTGTGATCGAAGAGCCCGATTCGATGATTTCTGAAATAAATATAATATCTTATTGTAATATCACATATATTTAAAAACAATCATGTACTGTTAGTATCACATGCCAGTCTTTTATGGAATAGAAGTTGTAGTTCAAAAATAGAATTTTAATGAAAAAGTTATGCTGAAATGCTGAAAAACAAATTGAATATTACAAGCATTACATTGTCATGCTACTCTGTGCCCTGAAATGCAAATGAAATTTGAAATGCAAAGATGCCGCAAAGCATGCTGAAATTATTATTTAAATGAGAATATAAAATACACTCTACTTGAACACGATCTTCAGTCGCAGCCACTCACTTTCCTATTGTCAAGTTTTCAACAATGTCCATGCTACGCCAACCAGCTTCACCATGCTGAAATGCTGAAAAAAATGTATAGAAAACTACAGTAGAAAAATAATTTGTGGGATATAATCACAAAGGAACTGACTCTTAGCTTCGGTTCTTGACAGACAATCCCTGCTGAGCCTTTGCGGCATGTCAAGCCGGCCAGTTCAGCGCAATGGATTTTTTTTTGTCAAGCTCGTGTACCGATAAATTCGGATTTTTCTGCCGTTCGTAAAAAATGCGTTTGCGCGCTTCCACTTAATTCGACGCCGTTGTACTAAATGTAAACTTACTGTTCCACGAAATATAATGGAGAGTTGTAGCTGTTATAAAAATGAAACGTTTCAGCGATCCGTGATATAGGAATAGAAATAGAAATCTACACTGAAAGAAAAGCGTCCCAAATTCAACGTGGACAGGCTTTACATGAACTGATGCTTTTCCTTAAAAAAAAAACTAATAAATCTTAATTAGTATTTTCCATTTAATTCCAACTACCTTTATTGCTTGTCTTGACAGATACGCGTATTTCGCGTATTTCTACAATGTGCAGACTTCTTCAGTTCTTCAGTTCATCCGGTGCAGGGCATGGTTAGTGGCTCATTTTGCCCTATTTCACCCTAAATTAGTGTGTTTTTCGGATTTTATCTGTATACCTACGTTCTCCTGCATATTTTGCTTAAAAATGGGCATATCTCACGTAAAATTATCTAATAAATCGAATGAGGCTCGTTTTATGCTGCTCTGGGTTAAAAAAAATAGTTCATTTAGCCCCAATGATTCCTGAATGTATGTTTTTTTAAATTGCCGCTGTATTTTTGGACGCTTAAGAGGCGTAGCTTAGGTGAATTGTGCTGGTTTTATGCTATGCTTTGGCCGAGAAATAGTTGCTCCACTTCAGTTTAGAGAGCCTCTAAACTAGCACCATCTGATTTCCTAGGATTTTTTACATAAGATGCGCTCATTTGAACCAAAAGGTACAGTGACGATTGTAATTATAGCTGTAAAACCTGAAAAACTCACATTCATGGAGAAATGGGGTAAAATTTATTATTTACCGACTCCGGCACAGCATGTAACCAGCATTATTTGATTCCTCAGATTTTTTATTCCCTTTTTAGACAATAAAATTCAGCGGTGACTGTAGTTATAGGTGAAAAATTCTCATATTTAGGGTGAAGTGGGACAAAATGAGCTGTTTATCGACCACATCACAACATGGAACTAACACCATTCGATTTTTTAGAGAATTTCACGTAAGATACGTCTATTTTCAAGCAAGATAGCAACGGAGATTGTAGTAGATAGAGATAAAACCTGAAAAACACTGATTTAGGTGCAATAGGGCGAATCGAGCCTCTTATGATGTCCTGCGCAAGATAAACATAGAAACAATCAATTTATTGGCATTTTTTCTATAGAAAAGCCAAAACAATATTTTTTAGTAGTAAATTTATTTGTACAGTCTGAAGCGTGAACTTTTTAAAATTTTAAAACTAGAAGGGTAAACATTTTCAATATTGAGAAAAAAAAAGGTCGTTTCATTTGGTATCCTTATACTGAAATGTAACCAGTGGATTAGTGAAATGAAAACAGTTAAAAAGTAAAAAAATAATAATAATGTTATTTAAACAGTGAATTTTCTCTAGTGGTGCTTTTTAATCACCAACAGTTTCTTTCTCCTCCCAAATCCAGAGTTGTTGTTGAGAAATTTCAGTTGTTTTCATGTTTCTGATATATGGTGTCAAATGACTGCTGCCAGCTAAACGAAGCTAGTCCAGTCCAATCACATCGTGGCTTCATAAGGCGAAGCCATGCCTAAGGGTTCGGGTTAGTTGCCCACCTGGAAAGGATGGCAAGGGTTCCTGCTCCCACCTGCCTTGATTCCGCGAGCAACGTCAATCGATGGGTGCAATACAATCCACTGCAGCCCCAACACTATGTTTCACTTCAATATTGTCAACTATGTTTGAACTGAGATTGTTAAATACCTACCAGTAATAAGTTGCTAATATTTGCATTCAAAAGAAAACACTTAACCTTACATTTGACGGAGGAAAATGCACATAATCCACCAAAATCTCGTAACCATTATGAACATGATTCCCAATTGCAATTCAATGATACCAGGCAGCATAGTTCGACTGGGAAATAAAGCTTTTAAAAACGTTGCCTTGCACAAATTGATCACTTGCATTCAACGCTCCCACACTGTAAATCGCTGAAGCATGCTTTTAATTTCCCGCAAATATTTGCAGAACGTGACAATCCATACATTTTCACCCGACGGGAAACACCACACTGAAGTGCAATCGCAAAAATCAACTGCGGCATGGTGTCGACACGGGAAAATCGCAGGAAAAAATACCCTAGCAGATGAAAATTCACTCATCGGACTTTCAGAAACAATGTCGTTTGTTGGTTGACGGAAAAAGGTGAGCACAACGCCGTGTATATTTTTCAGATCCTTATAGCTGTGATGTATTGAGAGCTCCCTTTACGATCCAAACCGATGGTTTGTAAGGTGAATTAATTCGTAAGAAAAAATATTAAAAAGTTGTCGGGAATTAATTACGTAAAGCAACTGAAAGAGGTTTTCGTATTACTTAAGTTTTGCATATTTTCAAAAGTTGACTCAAGGTTTCATTAGTTTGAGAACATGTACGAAGTAAAGAATTACAAAAAAAGTGGTTATGCTACAATCAACAGACGGTCAACGTGGTGATGGTCAGGTGATTAGCCAGTGGGTCTGGGTTCAATCCCAGTCGACGTCGGTGAGATTTGCCTGAAGTGAAGAATTTTGTGGTCTTGTCTTCCTTTGATAAGGAAGTTAAGCCGTTGGAGCCAGCGCATGTGTTGATGATTACGATATGTAGGGTGGATGTGCCTTCGATCTTTGGCGAACCAAACTAAGGCTCAAATCATCCTAAAATACAGGAATGAAAAATAAAATACTAAAAAAATGATGAATATACACTGGATCCACAAATAAAAATAAATCATAACGCTTATAGATCTTAAGAGTGTAGTTCTGGAAATGATTTAATGCATCTATTTAACTCAAAATATTATTTGAATTGCATCCTTAAACTTTTAGGAATAGAAACTCTATCCATAAAGTTTCAACAAACTAGGTGGAGTTAAAAGTAAATTCCTTGGGAATGAAAAAATAAATTATTCAATGTAGTCCCCTTTATACTCGATACACTAATTCAGTGTGGTAAAGAGAGATTTTAATTTCTCCACCCACTCTTCCGACCTCAACGAGAGTTCTTCTCTCTTGTTTATATTCACCATCGTGTTTGCATGCGGGTAGCGCATGTGAGTGGAAAAATATGGTTTTTATTCACACAACGCTCAACCGCTCTAGAGTAAGAAGAAGAGCTCTCAAATTTACAGAAGCGAATGCATATAAATTCCCTGACGCGTGCGCCCCAGTAAGCTCACTGACGTGGGCTCTTCTGCTTATATACACTGATAGGCAAAATAAAGTGCCCACCTCTTCGTTTTTTCAATTTCTCTCATTTACTTGGTTCAAATTAAAGTAAACAAAGTGTAGTTTTTTCTTATTTTATTTTTTATATTCTTTTTAAGTTTCACTTATGGAATACTGAAAATAAAAGAGTTTTACTTAAAGAAAAAAAAATCAATTTGTGTTGAAAAAAAAATAGTGACAAAATAAAGTGCCCACTTCAAAAATCGATATGTTTTCGATAAGTTTCCATTAGAAGACCCCTCGATTGTTTGTGTTTTGATATTTTGACATGTTTTGAAGCAAACGGCTCAACCTGGTGCATTTGTATACGTGATCGCATTTGATTCAATTGAAAAAAAAATGGAGAACGCAGTGCTTTCGAAAGCAATTCCCTTGTGTATCCGAAAATTGGTCGTTCGTGATGTGCAAAACGGTGAATCGCACCGGGATATCACTAAGAAGTACAGTATCAGTAAGGCAGCGGTTGGATCAGGCAGTGGTGGATCGCCCTGGCAGAGGCAGGAAGCGGAAAACGGATGCGAGAACGAACACCAAGATCATGCGCGAAGTCAAGAAGAACCCGAAGGTAACTGTCCGCGAGATCCAGGAAACCCTTCAGTTATCAGTTTCCGGTCGAACTGTCCGTCGCCGTCTCGTAGCACAGGGGTTGAATAGCTTGCCGAAAGCGCCCATTTATCAGCAAGGCAAACAAAGCCAAACGGGTTAAGTTTGCTAAGGGAACGTCCATTAATTACGTCACGCAAAAAATGACCTTCTATAACCCCCGACACCCCCCCCCCCTTGTCACATTTTTTGTATGGACCTTTCATTTTTTTGTATGGATCGTCACGTTTTACCAAACCCCCCCTCCCCCCTTAATGCGTGACATAATTAATGGACCTTCCCTAAGGAGCATGCTGATAAGCCCCTAGAGTTCTGGAAAATGGTTCTCTGGACGGAAGAATCAAAATTCGAGCTGTTTAACCGAAAGCGGCGGGTTCGTGTTTGGTGCAGATCGGGAGAGGAGCTTCAGGAGCGCCACATCCAAGGCACGATGAAGCATGGAGGGGGAAATGAGATGGTCTGGGGGTGTTTTTCGTGGAGTGGAGTGGGAAGCATTGTGAAAATCGACGGGATAATGACGGCAGATTCTTACATCAACATCCTGCGAGAAAATCTGGAGGTTTCGCTGATCCAGACGGGCCTTGAAGAGAAGTTCGTATTCCTGCAGGACAACGATCCGAAGCATACTGCCAAAAAGACCAAGTCTATCTTTCGGTCTTGTCGGATCCAACCGCTGGAATAGCCTCCACAAAGTCCGGACCTCAATCCCATCGAGAATTTGTGGGCGATTCTCGATGCCAGGGTTGACAAAACTGGTGTTACCAATAAAAATAACAATTTTGATCCACAGCACCTAAAGAACCTGGTTGAGAGCATGTCGAAGTGCCTGCAGGAGGTCCTGAAGGCCAAAGGAGGACACATCAATTATTGAAATGCTTTAATGTTACTTTAATTTATGTTTTCTGCAGCCTAAATGAAGTGGGCACTTTATTTTGTCACTGTTTTTTTTTTCAACACAAATTGATTTTTTTTCTTTAAGTAAAACTCCTTTTTTTGCAGTATTCCATAAGTGAAACTTAAAAAGAATATAAAAATAAGATAATAAAAAAATACAGTGTGTTTACTTTAATTTGAACCAAGTATATGAGAGAAATTGAAAAAAAAAAAACGATGAGGTGGGCACTTTATTTTGCCTATCAGTGTACAGCAGTGATTGCAAATTCGCTTTAACGCTACATGACAAAGGAAGAAAGAAGAATGTTTCTTCCCGCTTCCTTTTTTCGGACATTTTCTTCAACACCGACGATGTTTTCACTATCACAGAAAGAGCACTGACGCGTCCTTGCACAAGTTTACACGGCCAGAAATTGCACTCAATTTGAGAGGCAACTTTGCTCAGTCTAATGGGAACTGCGACTAAGTTTCGTAAAAAGTAGAGTCCTTAATATACTGAGTAACTTAACGCACCGGCGTAACATGATAAGCTCGTCGGAAGACGAGAGAAGCCGACGGTGGATCGCATTCTCAGACAGTTTCGATACTCCTGAGCGTAGGCTGATGGGCTCTTGGAACATGATGGATCTTTCCGAGGTTTCTGGATGGGGATGCCTTTGGCTGACTTCCAACACGAGGGGAAGTAGCCAAGTTGGAGGCATTGGTTGAAAACCATCGCCAGATGGTTATATAACTGGGGGCTCAATTGCTTAAGCTAGGTTCATTATGTTATCGAAACCAGGGGCCTTCATGTTCTTTGAGCCTTTGATATAACAATTCATCAGCTGAGGTCTCCAACTCCTCTGTGAAGTCGTTGGGGCTTATATGGATGTTAGTAATAAGCGCGCTAACGGCAGCTTCGTGCGGACTGACGATGTTATGTCCGAGATTGTGGGAGCTGACGAAGTGTTGACTTATCTCAGCAGCCTTTTCTGCAAGAGTTATCAAGCGATCCTTAGTGCTATTGCTGTCTAGTAGAATCATTCTGGCCTTAATCATTTTCGTCATTCGATTACAGTGACTTTTTAATGTTGGCAAACCAGTTTGCTGGTGTTGCCTTCGGGAAGCGTTTCGCAATCGTATTAAATCTTTAGTGGGTCTATCAATCGATACAGAGTTGCTCGCCTGATCAATCACCGATACATGTTGCTCCCGGGCCTGGGAGATCGCTTGCTCGATGCTCTTCTGTTGCCGATCAATGTCATCAGTTGACTCGAGGTTTACGTTGAAATCGGCGGTGTCGTCGACATGTTGTCGGATCCTCTCCCATATGGCACGATGGTAATTCCGTCTGGTGATCCGATGCCGGTTGACCGAGGACCTAACTTCGGCCACCACCGGATAGTGGTCCGAGCTGAGCTTCTGGTGCAGGCTGGGCGATGTTGTTCTCCATGTTTGAGAGAAAGATTTTGATTGTCGAATGGACCCCGGATCTGCTCAACCAGGTTGGAGTATCCGGGCCCAGGACGATGTATTGGCCCTCCTCCAGGTCTCTCTGCAGAATTATTCCGTTCCGGTTACGCCGGGTGTTCTCTAAGGTTTCGTGTTTCGCATTTAGGTCGCCGGTGATGATAAACTGCCCCTGCCTCCGAGTTAGGTTGCGAATGTCGTTCTGTAAGACCGTTGTTGTTCCGTTAGCGGTGCTGGCTTGCTTTTAACAATAGGTCGCGATGATGGTGATAGGGCCAACGGCAGTTTCAACCTCGACTCCGATGGCTTTGATAGACTGCAGCTGAAAACTTGGAAGCAGATGGTTGTTGATGTTGTAGTGCAGGGCGATCGCAACTCCTCCTCCACTACACTGTAGAGCCGCTAGGATCAAGTCGAACAATCCGGTATCCTGGGATGAAAACGCTGAGTTCCGGCATGAAATTTGTCTCGGTGACGATTGCGTGGAGATATTGCAACCTGGTGGAAGATCCGGCGAGGGGATGGTGACGGCTGCCGAGAATCGTTGGTGTACTGAGGCCGATGGGCAGTTAGCATGGCGGCGGGAATTTAATTGCAACGGTGGTATGTTTGCCATTTGGTACCGGAGCCTTAGGAAATTTTCCTCATCCATCCGAGGGAGAGGACGACGTTGACCAGGTTGGAACTTGGTGGACGCCTGCTCCGCACGTCTGGGACAGGTTCGATTACTGCCTTCATGATAAGCGCCACAGTTGGCGCACTTTGAAGGGGCACCTTCGTCCATCGAGGCACAATCCTTGATGGCGTGTGCTCCGGCACACTTGCCACACCGTGGTTTCAGGTGACAGTTTGGGGTTCCGTGGCCGAAAACAAGGCAGTTACCACACTGCGTCACGTCGTGCTGTCACTGTCGATACCGGTCCCTCTCGACAATGACGTTGAAGAGGGCCCGTGTTGTCATCAGTTCCGTCATCGTAATGGAACTCTTCTCTAGGTGGACCAGATTCCCGATGATTTCCCTGTTGCTGTCGCCTTATAGGGAACACCTTCACTGGTTTTCCTCCGGAGTGAATTCCGAAAGGCAGAATCACCTTCAGTGGCTTGGCATGGTTTTAGGAGCTGAAAATCTTGCAAAAACAAATTAGTTTTCTCTTCACATGTGGCCGTTTTGCACCGATTTTGTCCTTCAATCACTCCAATAATGCACATTAATACTCGCTGTTGGTGGTTTTATTCTTTTCGAGGTAGTCCTCGAAGAGTATGTCATCCCAGAAAAGCAATGCCAAAATCTTTCCGACCCATTGAGCCTCCCTAAGCCGCTTAGCATCTCTGGTGCCGGCTTCAGTCCATTTCCGGGCACTCATTCTGTTCACTGGTGTGGATAGTGGATCCAGGTTTCTTCAACAGTTATCAATCGAAGCCAAAAGTCCTTCTGATTCCGCATCAGCAAGTCTAAGCACTGTTTCGAGGTGCTTTCACGTTCGTGTTTTTTCGAAAGGAGTGAGCGGCAGGAAAACTTTTTCATATGCAAAATCTCGCCCAAAATATGGCGTGTGTGGCCAGTACATATCTTTGTGGCATCTGTTAGGTCACGCAGCTTAATTTTCTTGACATTGTCCTCGGTAATCGCATCGGAGGGCCTGCCGCTGCGAACTTGATCGGCAGTGGAGTTGCGGCCACCACGAAACTATCAAAACCTATATTTAACGGTATAATCTGACGGAGCATTTGTTCCATAATACTTATCCAACTTTTCTTTTGTTCTCTTCGCCGTTTTGCCGTTCAAAACATAATGTTTCATGAAAGAACGAAAATCGTTTTTATCCATATGCAACATGATGCCAAACATTTCAACAACAATCAAATGTCAAAACAAAGCTAAGGGCAGTATCGCACTGAGATTTAGTGTGTATGCCTAAATATGAACGGACTTCAGCACTTTGCAGTAGCATCGCATTTTGGTGGTTAAGGAGGTTAATTATTACCCCTCCTAGTAATGTTGATATAACCCTATTGTTGTGAAATAAACAATCGGTTTTGTTGAATTATGTGTAAAATTGTTTTGCTGCTCTTATTTTGGTGTCCGCAATTTAACGTGGGACTTTAGCTCATTGGCTCTTACTAGGTCCAGCTTCCTCAATTAATTGACTCTAATCTCATCAATCATGAAGTGCCAAGGATAATTTATGCCATTCAGCAAACAGTTTAAATTTTTATGTTTATTTGAAATACTGAAAATGGGCTCCTTACCCCTTGTACCTCTTGTAGATAGAAGTATCGATCACGTTTGAGTTTTTAAAAAGTTAACTGGCTTTTAAATTGTTTGATGTCCATGCAAATGCGGCTGTTATCCATCATTGCACCACCCCACTTCTCCCTTTTAATAAAAAAAAACATAAGACGTACACCTAAGGAGATTCATTCAATGATTGATTCAACATCTTTTACAAGACCGCATCAGCCCCACAGTGATGGATATGAAAAACGTCTTGAAAGCCAAAGCCGCATGATCAGCAAAAACACTCCACAACTGTTGTGTCTGGACGAGAAATTATCCAATTTGCTACATTTTCATTACTTGGAAACAAGATTACCTGTAGATAAATTTTCCTGGCAGCCAAGTCGGGCGGCACGAGAAACTGTAGGTACTCTTATATACTGGTCAGTTTGTTTATGACACTGCACGGTTCCTTCGTCGGTTGACCGAGAAGGAGATTAAAAATAATGGTTTAATATCACGACAAAGTTTATATTTCTTAATTACACTTTTTCGGATAACGGCTTCTCCCTAGCGATGGATATGACGATGCCGTCAACGGCCAGCCAAGCAGCTCAACCTCTCTTAAGGCACCTATTGTCTTTCAACGCATGGAGACAAAAATATGGGAAGGACGATTTATGGCAACGTTTATTAAATCTTATTCTCGCTTTACTGCGAGTCGTTTCGGAGCCTGTCGCTATATCGCCCTTATATGAAAACATAAACAGGATGTCACAGCCACATATGTTAGTTTGTATAAAACATTTAACGACTTGATCGCTTTCATGAGCAGTTTATTGCTTTATCAAATGTAATGTCCAGCCGAGTATACTTCAAACTCTTGATAATTAACTCTACCATGTTGCATTAACGGGTTTTTAGATACAAGTTAACAAACAAAATAGACAAATCTGGTATGAATGCATTACAAGAAGTATGTGTAATTGATCAGATATCTGCATAGGGAATATCAGAAAACTATACAGAATGAACATTGTTTACATTTTCCTAATAATTCATTGCTAACTTGGCTTTGATTGTTCTTAATACACACTCATCTATTGGTAGTACAAAGGTAATACAAATAAAATGCTAATTCATATTCCACCTCCATATTAACAGGGCTACATATCATCGTTACCAGGTAACGAACCGTCTACTTTTGGAAACATTACGATAGTTAATTTCTTAAAAAAATGTATGAAGTCTGTTGAAAATTGCGCCTCCATTTTTCCATTTGAGACTAACCACTGCCAAGCAGAACCAGCAGTCTATGATGACAATCAGTAAGTTGTCTTTCAGCAAGCTCCTTCGGGACGGAGTGGGTAAGACACTAGCATAAGTTCAGCATCATATCTTGGCACAAGCAGAAGTGATTTGTATCCTTCACAATCATAATTTTCTTACTTTATAGCAACAATGACTTGCACTCAGGGCAGAGGGTTTTACGTTTCAGTTGCATCGCCGCTAGTTAAATAGCTGTTCAGAGGAGATGCTGTTGGACTTGTGCCCAACAAATGATGGGGAGCCGACAAGCTAACGAACTGAAATGTGACCACTGTGGACAAGGTACGGCTGTGCTCTGAATTTGACAATGTTGGACCGAGGGGATTTGGGTGGCGAACCATCTGCTGATTACCCAACGAACTGTAAGAACAAAGGGAAATAGACGACACAAATGAGGAGGAAAAGAATGAACCCTCTTTGGCAGAAGAGGAAAGCGACCGGAAGAAAGAAAAAAAGGGCGACGAAATGACCTTTCTCGGAAAATTGTTGCACTAGAGAGCAAGGGTACTTGGAATGCTGGAGAATTTTTCTTCTAAGCTATACACCGTCTTGGTTTAAAAATGAAAAAGAAAATGTGTCCACTAATAAACCGATTATATTATGGCTTATATGAATGTGTAAATTATCTTTCGTGTTACAAGTTTATGAACATGGAAAGCTAGTCTTGTTTTATTGCTTGGATAAGATCTGTATTTAGCATATACTAACAGCATGTTTATTAAGAATATATATATATATATATATATATATATATATATATATATATATATATATATACATATATATATATATATATATATATATATATATATATATATATATATATATATATATATATATATATATATATATATATATATATATATATATATATATATATATATATATGTATATATATATATATATATATATATATATAAACATATATATATATATATATATATATATATATATATATATATATATATATATCTATATATATAAAAATGACATGCTGTCCTTTGCAGCATAACTTACGAACGACACGATGGAATTACTTGATTTCTTTTTCATTTGATTCGTCTTGAATCCCAACAGGTTTTTTGAATAAAAAATGTACGGATTTTTTTCGGAAAAGTAAAAAAACCGTTTAAATTAAATTTTCACTTTGTATGGAAATCTCTATATATATAAAAATGAAATGCTGTTCGTTCGTGACAGCATAACTCACGAACGACTCAATGGATTTTCTTGATTTTTTTTTTTTTGGTTTGTTTTGGTTCCCAACAGGTTTATATAAAGAAAAAGTTTAGAAAAATTTACTAGAAAATGAGAAAAACTCATAAAAACCAAATTGACATTCTGTATGGGAATATTCAAGACAGCAAGACCGTCTTTCGATTTGTAAGGAGGAACCGTTGGAAACTATTATAATGGCGTCGTCATTAACAAAAACAAAAGAACGAGAGAAGAGAGAATCTCTGATTGACCTTTTGAAAAGATACACAAAAAATGATAATACAATAGAGTCGATTATTTCGCAATTTTTTACGGGGTTTTCGGAATTTGAAGTTGTTTGCGGAAAAAAATACGCGGTTATTCATTCATTCATCATTCGGTTCGTTATTCATGTGAGTAGATACCGTTCGCTTAAATTTGATCAAAAATGTGTCTAAACCAAGCTTTTATCGCATTTTACGAAGTTTTCGTGAATTACGGGTGTTTACGTGGATTCAGGGATTTACTCGGTTTTTTTTTTAAAACGGTGTTTTTTAACAGCGCATTCATCCCTGTGTAAAAATTAACCTCAGTATAAACGATTTATAGCGTGTAGATGCACGTATAAACTGAAACGTTAGTATTGGTGACACCTCGCAGAGAGATGTCTCGATCAACAATATAATACGGCCTATCAACATTTGTAAACAAACATTTCTGAGCCCTTTTTCTCTTAAACCACAGGTCACCCACGCAAACCAATACCATAATCATGTAGGGGAAAATTTACCCTACATGATGATATTATAGGTTTGCGTGTGTAGCTCATGGCTTGCGTGAAAATAGGCTCAGAAGCGTATGTTTACAAAAGTTGAAAGGCCCTATTCTAATGTTGGTTAAGAATTGGAGTGAAGGTCAATGGAAAGCTAAGGTATTAGTTTATGTCTTCTGTGTTGAACTGACAGATGTTTAATTGCATTTGTCCTTGCATTAAATAGTATCGTTCGCCGTGTGATTAATAGGGCATCAGGAAGATGAAAACAACGAAATTACTAGAAATTAAAAAGATACTAATTAAGTTGTGATTTCAGTTAATTTCAATTAGTATTGTTGTAAAATGCCTCCAACTAGACGGAATAATATCGGTCGTGGCAGCCGCATGGCTGCTAGCTTAGCAAATTCTCGAATGAGACAAAGCGACCATCAGCGTGCCACTCAAACTGAATTGGATCGACAACGGATTTCATGGGCTCGAATGATGTTGAGTGAAGAAGAAACAGCAGCTCAAAATACAAGCGATAAAGTTAGAAAGAAGCATAATCGGAAAGTATCAGAAAGATCAGGTGACAATCTCGCCCAACATAACCTTATAAATTGATTTCGAAGGCAAGCCTACATTCCAAAAAATCTTCAACGTGCTGCCTTTAGTTGATTACAATGCGAATATATCAGTCGCCATTGAATCAATGAGTGTAGTTTGTTCTCATTGTTATGCATTAAGTTCCCAAATGAAACACCAGAGCCTTTGCGCTCATTGATGTTTGCATCAGGACGTGGTTCTAAACATTTTCTGCATAACATCCAGAGTTATAATGATTGTTTTAAAATGATTTCGTTTGGCGCAACGCACATAACAATATATAAAACTTTTCTTGGACATAGTTTAAAAATTAGTAAATTATAAAATTGTGAAACCGTCTACGTTACAGGTCAAATTAACCAAAACGCGAGTTCAATATTGCCACCGACGGACACAGCCCAAAATTTCAATAGATTTATATCATGGGAGATTCACTTCAGCAACATTATTCCACCATGATGCGGGACATTGTACAACAATTACAAGCGATGCTTCATAAGTCCAATGGATTGATTCAAATATTCAAGACAACTCTAGATCCAATGCCATCTAACACCCATAAGCATGCGATTCGAACTAATTACTTCTACAATTTTCCAATAAGTAGTTTAAGTGTGAGCAGGACAACGTCTGCCGGGTCAGCTAGTATATATATATATATATATATATATATATATATATATATATATATATATATATATATATATATATATATATATATATATATATATATATATATATATATATATATATGTATATATAATTAAACAAATCAGTATGGAATGCAAAATATGGCTTATACGTGCAAAAGTGGAGGCCATATACGTGCAAATTCCATTGTTTTCTTAAACGAGTTGATTTGATCTCATATCCGATTGAATATGTAATAACAAATTCGATTTAAAAAGGTTGCCGATGTATATCCGATTTAGTTTGTGACGCAGTACGATGAATACATGACACATCGTATAGAAGTCGAAAATTTGCATTCTTTACGATTTAACTTAAACAAAATACGACAAAGGCTACAACTAATACTTGAGGTATTAAAAGATTTTTGGCCTTCATAATGGCCCTAAACTTTGTAATCGGACGAAGTTCTTGTCAGTTTTGTGGGTTGAAGGTTGAAGTATTGAGCATGAGCATGAGCATGATTGGCCGCCCAAGGTTGCAACTCCGTAGTTGCGAGATCATCTGTTATTACACAGAGAACCAACAGATGATGCTTGGAACTAACATACATCTTGAATGTGTAAAAACGAGTGATCCCAAACGACGTCAATACCGACGCCGGCCCCGTCCGAATGCAGGTCAAGTAAGGAAAGGGTAAGAATATGTTGATGCTCGCTTTCTTGGAAGCCGCGGAGTCTACTGCACTTCCACGGAAAACACTGGGATTTTGGATAACAGTATTTGATGGCAGCAGGGTTTTGGTTTACGATAAGCTGTCAAGTGAAGTGTTATAAAAATAGTTTCGGTTTACGATGTGAACCGATCTAAACCAAAAGTAAGGATGCTGTTGAGGCCACTCACAGAGTGTGATTGTAGTGTGGATTCAAACCAACAGTTAGGATGCTATTGAGGCCCCTCACAGAGTGTGAAAGTGGTATTTCATTAGGAAAACAAAGTAATTCATCTCCACACTTGAGAGCCAACTTGGGCCGATCTATACCAATAGTAAGGATGCCGAGTCACTCACAAAATGGGACAGTGGTTTATTTGTTACTAGATAGGGTGGCCAGTGGAGCATGGCGAACGAATAATTTGGATAACAATTGACCATTGACCCATCTTACTCGGCGAGCCACGACTTCTCATGCTCACTCGATCATTCGAGCAACGAACAATAGGTAACCGAAACAATAGACAAAACGCTACTCCCGATAACAAAATAACACAGTATCAATACAACCGATTCAACCGATTCAACCAATGGGCAACGCAAACCTCTTAAAAATAAATTTTATTAATATAGCAACGATAAGGACCAACTCAAAAAAAATCTCCTAGAAATCCACGATCAAGATGCATTGAACAACGCAAACAGTGACTGGGGTTAGTATCGTTTATTAAACTTAAGTTCTTTTAACAAGCGTCTTATTTCTGTACCACTGAACGACGGACACGCGTAGTTGTAGAATGCCAAATCCGGCAAAAATAGCGTCTTGCCTCCATGAGATCACAGGAAGGACAGCAGGCGCTTTTGGAGGCAATCGCTTCGGTAGACTTGCACATTCATGGTACCCGTCGTGATGTATGGCTAGCTTATCGCTATCACCCACAAATGGCCTGCCAAACCAAAAAACTTTTTGGTGAATTTGTTCACCTTCTTCTTCCTTACCTCCTCAGAGATGACCAACCGTGATATAGAAACGCAAAACTGCTACCCCGGAAAAAGCTTGGTGTCCGCCTAGATGCAAGTATCGCCTTCTATCACGACGAACCTCGGCTTCGTCAGCCACTCTTTCCGCTTCCTTTTGCGAGTTTTGGCTATCGGGTTTTCTTTGTCGTTCCGGTTTGGTTCCTTCCTGACCTTGTAGATGTAGAGACCGGCACTTTTCAACGTTTTTGTTTGTTTGATAAACCAGATGAAAACCTCCGCCTTCTTCGCTACATAATGGATCGAAAGTTTCAGTTGACACTTTAACAGATTTACCACCTTCCTTGTATTAACCAGATAAGTTGTCTTAAATTTTCTGCCGCTGCCTGGCTGTCGCTAAGTTGTCTGAGTTTCCTTTATTCACTTCACCACTCGAAACACCGTGAAATGATGGAATGCTAGGTGTCTTCCGATCTAACTATTTTACGCAGTTGCATTTTCTGCATTCGCACTTTTTTTTCGCGGATCAGCTCTTGTTTCGATGCCATCTCAATAACCACTTGACAGATTGTTATTATATTTTAAAGTCAATATAAATTTCACTCTCTTAGCTAGTTTCAGTCAATGTTTCATCAATTTTTACCAAAACGCTAAGAAGTAAAAAGCTTATCATTGTGTCTCAATTTTTCAGCACAGTATCGAAACAAAAACCTACCATGCGAAAACTTAAATAACATGAGAATTCTACAAAAAGTACATCATGTATCTTGAACCGCATTTTTGTTTAAAACCTTGCATTTCTATGTTTACTTGGTAATAAAGGGTGTTTCGATGAATATTTGGTCGGCTTAAACTTGACGCATTTCCTTTCATCGTGCATCAAACATTTTTGAACTCCCCTCATTTTGAAGATGTGTGCATGTAGCATCATGCCTCTATTTTGAGATTAGCACTTCAGTTATCAAAATGTCGTCGAAGGAAGAGAAGAAACGTATCACATCAAAATTTTGCACGTGAATGACGAAAATTCAAACCACTCTCACGCCAAGCTGACAAAATGGTTGAATGTGGGTAAATCAGCTGTTACCAACGTATTAAAAATGTTCGGTGAACGTTTGTCGACAGCCAGGAAAGCTGGATCGGGGGGAAATCAAAAGCCGGAGATCACAGCGACGACAAACAGAGTTGCCCGCTGTATTGAGCGAAACCCCAACCTCTCCGCCCAAAATGTCGCAAAGAAGCTAGGAGTGGCGCCTTTAACCGTGGATATAGCTTAAAAACAACTTCAAATCGCGACGATAAACAAAACACGTCGGCCAAAGCACGATCACAAAAATTGTACACGACGATGCTGACGAAGTTTGATTGCGTGGTACAGGACGATGAAATTTACGTCAAGGCAGACTTTAAACAACTTCATGGACAGAAATTTTATACGGCAACCGGACGGGAAAAGGTGGCAGATATTTTCAAGCAAATTGAACTATCAAAGTTCGCGAAGAAATATCGGGTGTGGCAGGCCATCTGTACCTGTGGCTTGATGAGAAACGTTTACATTGCGACCGGAACCGTCAACCATGAAATTTATCTAAGCGAGGAAAAACATCTACTGCCTTTCTTGAAGGGACAAAACGGTTCCGTTCTATTTGAGCCGGATTTAGCATCTTGCCATTGCGGGTAAAATGCCAACAACGTTCAAGTGGTGCCGAAGGACAAGAACCCTCCCAACACGCCAGAGCTCCGCCCAATCGAACAATATTGGGCCATCCTCAAGCGGAACCTTAAGAAGACTCAAAAAGCTGTTGTGAGCGAGAAACAGTTGAAGGCAAACTGGCGTTATGTGGCGAATAAAATGGACAAGGAGACTGTACAAAATCTTATGGCAGGTGTTAAATGAAAGACCCGGCAATTCACAATCGGTAAAAAAAAGAAGCTTAGCTGAATATTTCTCCTGTATTCTGTATTATCTGAACTTGAAAAGGATACAGAATTCAACTCATTGATAAAACATCGATTTACTCACACACAGTACTGTATGGCCCAATTTTGATCGGAGCACCCTTTATTTACGTAAAATATAAACTTGTCTAAACTTAATAAGTTTTTGTTGGTTTCGATATGATAACTGAATAATAGTTCTAATGATTGTATAATGGAGATCTGTGAGGTTCGATTAGTGTTTTTAAAGTCAGGATATACAAAATCTTCCGGTTCTAACCTGGATTATCTTGACTCGAGATGTAGTATTGGACGCATCCCGATATGATCCAAGGCACCCCATAGGAAGATTGAACCATTTCGAAGTGCAATATGGCCGCCATTGATGTTAGTTAAATGTTTTATATATGCAACAACATGAGTATTTCCAGAATGACGATGGTTTGAAGCTGTTTCAAATGGTGGATATTAGTTGTAAAAAATTCAAAAATTGCAGTTTGAGGCCGCATTTTAGTCCAAGATTTGTTTTTTTTCATCATCACTGCCCCAGGATAAATTTCAAATATTGGATTCGGACCAAAAGATGAGAATACTATTTGAACTAAGTACAGTTCTGGTTATCAGGTGCCCAAGAAAACATAAACAGTCGTTATTTATTTGTGAATAAAAACTGGAGATCATAGACAAAGATTTCACACAATATTATGTCTCTCGAAACCAAAACATTGTTGCTTCGAAAAAATGTGTTTTTTATTGAATGTATTTTCTCCCTATTCATATCAACTCATTGTTCTGTTCTAGATGACGCTTCTATGTGTAGATTTCAAGGCACTAATAGATACCTGACTATTTTATAGTGTGTAAAAATTCAATAACAAATTCATGGATGGCCAACTCAAGTTCTTAGAACCACATTGTTCAAACATGGACAAACTTTTGGAGCCCTCCGTGATTGGCCAGTGACCATGAATCATATTACAAAATGAATTTCGTTAAAAGAGTATCGAGGTGGATTAATTCAGTTTTTCTAAGATTGTTTGTTCACGTACACATTTGTTTTACGGACACCAAAGTTCAGGGCAGAAACAGCTACAATACGCAGTGGTCCAAAATGCGAATTTAGCTGGAAAGATACATTTTCAGCCTGAGTTCAAAGTTTTCGTTCGGTGTGAATGAAAATTTGGGTGGCCTTTATTTTTAGAAGAACCGAAAATGTAGTATTTTAATTGGCATAAATAAAGGCATATATTTTTCAGAAAAGTTGTATATGAAAAAAATTCAAGAAATTTAAAGGGCGAACACGAAATTATTGCGACACCGAAAATGTCATGCCAATTTTCTTATAATGTTTAGAATCAAACCAAAATTTTAGGGTAGTTTTATACATATATTAACTTCAAAAATCAAAAGAAAAATTAATCGATGGAGCCTTGAGTGTAAAATTGAACGCATTTTCGCTTGATGCCCTCCATCAAAGTCTTTACAGTGTCATCCGGTACCAGTTTCTCAGTTTTTTTTCCATTTTCTTAACATGTCCTTCTCGTCTTTGACTGTCTTCTTGTTCTTCCAAAGTTCCCGCTTCATCATTGTCCAGTACTGCTCCACCGGGCGCAGCTCCGGACAGTTTGGCGGATTCATGTCCTTTGGAACAAAATGGACAGAATTGGCCTCATACCACTCCAGGACACTTTTAGAGTAGTGGCATGATGCCAAATCTGGCCAAAATAGCGGAGCTTCGTCGTGCTGCTGCAAGAACGGCAAAAGGCGCTTCTCGAGGCACTCAGATTTGTAGATCTCGCCATTTACTGTGCCCTTTGTCACGAAAGGCTCACTCCTCAGTCCGCAAGAGCAGATGGCCTGCCAAATGAGATATTTGGAGGCGAACTTCGACATTTTCTTCTTCTTAAATTTGTCGTCCACATAGAACTTGCTCTTGCCGGTGAAAAACTCCAACCCCGGAATTTGCTTAAAATCGGCTTTTATATACGTTTCGTCGTCCATCATACAGCAGCCATATTTTGTCAGCATCTTCTCGTAGAGCTTCCGTGCCCAAGTATTAGCCGTCGATTGTAGCCGCTCATCGTGGTTTGGGAAGTTCTGTACCTTGTATGTATGTAGTCCAGCTCTCTTCTTTGCTTTCTGGACGTAGCTCTGCGACATGCCGAACTTTTTAGCCAAATCACGGCTTGAGACGTTGGGATTTGCTTCAATCATCCGCTTCACCTTTCCCTCCGTCTTTTTGTTCTCCGGTCCCGTTTTTTTTTCCAGCTCCTTTGCCGTGGTCCAACGTCAACCGCTCTTGGAACCGCTTCAACACTCTGGAGACGGTTGAATGGTGAATGTTCAACATTTTTCCCAACTGCCGGTGCGACAGGTCAGGAAATTCCAGGAATTTATTCTCTCGACTCGCGTTGGTTCACCTCCATTTTCGTTGAATCGAAAAACACGACTTCGAGTTTGACAGCATGTAAACAATACACATCAATGAGAAAGTGTGCAAAATTTGATTGATTTTTACCCAATGGTAAATAAGTTATGCCCTGTTGAATGTGTCGCAATAATTTCGTGTTCGCCCTTTAAATTACATATTTTATTTTAGCTTTTTAAATGATCGAATAAGAGCAATTAAGAGTATCTTAGGGTGTCCCTATAAAAATCAGTTACTCAGCTCTAACTTTTTTGTTTTAATTTTTTGAGCAAAGTTGTCCACACATCTATTTTATAACAAGTACAGATACAGCTTTTGGTGTTCTGAAATTATCGCTATCATATGTAAAACAAAAGTTATTATGGTTTTCGTAAAAACGTAGGCCTTTTTCAAATGTTGATCGCTCTGGTTGGTGCAGACAAAACACTATTTTATATTTGCATTTGAATTTTCATTATTGCATAATACATTTGAAAACTGGAGATGCGTTATTTATTTTCAATTGCATAATTTTATAAGAAAATCGCATATAACTTGCTAATGGGGGAGGTAGCTCATCAAATCTTCCGGTCCGCCTCTAAGCATCTTGATGTGAGATACCAGGTGGGTCTCCACCGATTGCCTGTCGATCTGCCAATTTTGGAAGACGTCTGCATTGATTTATCTCAAATTATAATAATCCGTCCACTATATCACAAAACATTGCGATTGGTTGAGCGGATTGGAGATAATGAAATCATTGGGTATAGGACCAAGTCTCCCCCGGGTGGTGCGAAAATGATGAGCTTAGTAATAGAAGCGTAAAGTTGCCAGAAGGCACGAGATGCTTTCAGGGATGCTAAATCCACAAAATCCTTCAATCTTAATTTACGGTTTAGATTGCTCTTTGGGACGCTCAACGTTTTTGTTGCAGTTGTGAGTTCCAGTAGTAGGGTTGTTTGTAAAATGTGCACACTCGGATTTTTTTGCAGAGGTCTGTGGATGTTTTGCCGGTTCTCGTCAGCTGAGCTTTCGGTAGTTCGGTTTGGCGGATTTCGGTGGGATTTGACCGAAAACCGGTAAATTTTTACAGACAACTGTAAAGTTTTGCCGGGGCCCTTAAGGTGGGGATGCCGGGTGTTCGGCTGTTGAGAGTTCGGTGGGGTTTCGCAGGTTTCTGTGGAAAGTCTGGGTGTATAGTTGTACATATTCAAAGTTTACGGATGAAGAGTGCTTCGAGCATCTAATGTGAACAGTTGTGTTGATTTTCTCTTATTTACAATTTTCTTATAGGGTTTGGCGCGTTATCTATAGTTTTCGGTGTTTTTTTTTTCGGCGTCGCGAGTGATCCAGTCAGTACAGAAAAAGATCAAAAAACTGCTGCTAGGGGAGATCTGGTGCTTCGCCGGGTGTGGTGGGCCGGTGGTGGGTATTATAATTAGTTGTGATCTATAGTATTCCTTTGCCATAATCGCCGGGCCGCCATATCTTGGAACGGGTGAACCACTATCCCATTGTGTTATTGGCTGCAATATCTTCCTTACTGTTGATTTAGATCGATCCAAATTGGCTATCACGCGTTAATATAAATTTCCTTGTTTTCCTAGTGAGGAACCACCAACACACTTTGTTAGTGGTTTATATTTAACTAGACAGGTAAAACAATAACTACAAGGATTTCGCTTGTACACTCAGTAGCAAAAAAAAAGCCGAGCAAAATTTTGCTTCCAAAATATGCCATGTTCAACCTACTGTAACTTTGTCAATTATCAATATTTTTAGCTGAAACTTTCATTACACTATAAACAATATATAGACCGTATGTGATCGAAATTTCATGTTGATCAAGCTTATAAATTTGAAGTTTTCATTACATATGTGAAAAAAGTCATTTTTGGACATACTAATTTCAAAAATCCGTTTTTCTGTGAAAAATTTAGATAACATATTTTAAATTTCACAATGGCCTAAAAATACATAGGAAATAATGTGGACAAAATTTGAACTGTTTCAATCAAGTGGTTTGGACTACAGCTGGCGTCAAAGTTGACGCACCAACATGAGTATTTCCCTTTTTCACCTGATATTGACCGTGCTGAAATATCGGTGCAAAAAAAAAGCCGAGGTGAATTCATCTTATTAAGACACAGGATTTGTTATGCCTGAAATAGCCAAAATAACTAGTGTAACTCACGAAGTACTTCAAAATATGGCATCCAGCATCAATTGGATTGAAAAACCACGTATACAGTGATATACAGTATTATTAGAAGAATTCACCTCGGCTTTTTTTTGCACCGATATTTCAGCACGGTCAAATTATTGAGGTCAAAAACCAATCTGAAAAATACTTTGTTAAAAAATTTCACTTGATCTGAAAACAAGGACCACCCTGGTTTGCATTCGCCAAAATAAGGGCTTCGTGATTAGAAACAACATGGTAGAAGAAAAATTTGCTTCAAAGTTTCAAACTCTGGCTAAAAATGTATCTTTCCTGCTAAATTCGCATTCCGGTACACTGTGCAATGTTTATACCGCTGATAACTGCGTATATGTTACACTTAAATAGGAAATCACAGCAATAATGTTACAGATATGCAATTGTCAGGAGGCTTGCCGGCTGAATTTTGCTGAGCTATGTGTCAATACTTCGAGTCTTCAAAAAATCAACACCAGCAATTTCTAATTTACGAAACAATTTTCCTAAAACACAATTCTCCTTTCACTAGAAGCACGTCATTATAGTTTCGCCAAACACTTCATTGAACTTAAAAATAACGAAAGCAAACAACTCCACCACCAAACAACTAAAAGATAAAGCGCCAACCGTCAGTCTTTATAGTTATCATTTGTCGTACGTTGGATCTTTCGTCCTGCACTATCGTCTACCGGCTAATGGACATCGAGGGACCAACTGAAACACATAAAACAATTTTGTACACACGCAAAGTTCTGCTGCACGGCCCTAAGAGGACACGACGATCAACCAGAAATATTGTGGTATGTGCAATGCTCAGGAGCATCATACCTACTCTCTACTGCAACCGACGGCAACGACAACGGCGACGACCCTTACCAGCGATCCATTTAGCTGCCAAAAAATCCAATTATCTACCAGAAGAAACAAAAAAACACACTCCAGTCGTTTCGTACACCATCAGCGACAATGTTTTCATTAGTGGTGCACGAAAAGAGGGCATTTTCATGTGGGTACTTTGGATAAAGTTGCCTTTCTCAATCTGCTGGCAATGACACTATAATGAAAATGTCATTTTCTCAAACTTATCCTCGTTGCCTTTCTGACGAGCGATCCGAATTTGGATGAATAATGGTTGGAAACTGAGAATTTTTCATTCCAGTGACAATTTTAAGGTACACAAACGTACTTGATTGAATTGAATCAACGTCGAAGATGATCGCTCATTTTGCGAGAAACAAACAGCATTCCCAATAGGTTTTTGTTTGTTTTGGAGTTTGCAAATTGTGAAGTGGGCTGAAAAAAATGGATGACCGCCCCAAATGATTGAAAACACACAAAATCGATAGTTGTGGTGCCGAAATACTTTTGTATAAATTTATTTCTTTTATGAACTTAATTACTGCTATTTCTCTACTGTTATCGTTGCTGAGTATTTCTGCAAGAGTTCCTCTGATCCTGTAATTTCTTCGAGCGCTAGTGAATACAGTCCTTTAAAATGTGCTTCACTGTGAGATGCATTCCGCAAATTGTGCAAGTTCATTGCCCAGTGAACAAGCGAACGGTACAGTTCGTTCGGTCCGCTTTCCGTTGCTTTGGAAGCTTTTAACGAGTGTTTACAGTCTTCAGTATCAGTTTTTCTAAATCGCCAGTGAAATCGTCGCGAGTGAAATCAGTCTTGGTTTACTGAAGAAGAAAACATTGTGTGATAAGTGGTGCAACAACGTCATTGATTGCAATTAGCAATATTGCCACGATCGAGAAGCCATATTGTCCAGCATCTATACGGCACGCATACCAGCAGCTCATCGAGTGTAGCGTGTATTCTTCCATCCACCAACTACCACCGACCAGCAACATCATCGTCATCGTTTAGCTCCACGCTTAGACGGTACACGCGGTCACTCATCGTCGCTCGGCAGCAGCAGCACACATTCGTCGCCCAGCTGCAGTAGATCCGTGATACATATAAGAGAAGTTTTTTAGTAGTATATAAGATAAGCGATTTTCATCGTAGTGTGTGTGTGAGTGTGGAGAGTGATTGATAGTGTGTGTGAGAGTGTATTTAGTTTTAGTTTTTTGTTTAGGTTTAGTTTGTTTATCTGTGATTGATTGTAGATAATTACGTTAGTGGTTGAGCGTGTTAAGCTCCCACAAGCGAGCCATGGATGATTTATCGCAAGATGAATCATCTATGGCACGAAATGATGAGGTAGCTCATAGAGTTACCAGATCACGTGCTTATCCAGATAGTTCAACTGGTCCATGGGTTGTTTATTTTCAGCCCAAATCGAAACCTCTAAATGTTTGTCAGATTTCTGATGATCTGGCGAAGCGATTCTCGGCCGTGACCGAGATAATTAAAGTCAGACCCAATAAACTTCGGGTCGTTGTGTCCAATCTCAAGCAAGCTAATGAGATTGCTGTCTCCCAGCTCTTTACTCTAGAATATAGAGTGTATATCCCAGCTCGGGGTATTGAAATTGAAGGTGTGGTCTCCGAAACGAGTCTGACCCCTGAGATCCTGCTGAAGCGGGGGTTGGTCGATTTAAGAACCCTCTGCTTCCCCCAGTTAAGATACTTGATGTGCGCCAACTTGGCACAGTGTCGACCAACAAGGGCGAAAAAAAGTTTACACCGTCAGACTCGTTTCGCGTAACCTTCTCTGGCTCAGCCCTCCCTCAATACGTCGAGTTGGGAAAACTTCGACTACCTGTGCGATTGTTTGTACCTCGGGTCATGATCTGCCAGAAATGCCAGCAGATGGGACATACGACCTCCCATTGCGGCAATAAGGCGCGCTGCTCCAACTGTGGGGAGAGACATGAGGATGGCGCGTGCGCAGACAGCACACCTAAATGCGCTTTCTGCAAAGGAACTCCTCCTCATGCTCTCTCATCGTGCCCGGCGTACAAACAACGCGGGGAACAATTAGAACGCTCGCTGAAACAGCGTTCCAGGCAATCTTTTGCTGAAATGGTTAAAAAAGCCTCACCATCACCCGATGCCAATACAAATCCCTTTGCTCCTCTGTCAGATGACGAGTCTGACTTTGATTCGGCTGAAGAGGGAACATCGTTCACCTTTCCGGAAGGTGCTTCAAGGAAGCGGAGACGCGTCCGCCCACGGAAAGTTGCTGAAAAGAAGCCCGAGACCAGCTTGCCCAATTCAAGGAAAGGTGGAAAAAAGGAAAATCCTAATCCACCTGGTTTTCGTAGTACTAACTACACCCAGGACTTTCCATCTCTCCCGGGGACATCCAAAACCCCTGAAGCCCCAATTTTAAGAACAGAAGCCCCCTCCTCAAGTGGGCTGTTCTCATTTGATGACATTGCCGAAGGTATCTTTAAGTACCTCGAAATTTCTGACCCTCTCAAAAGCATTGTTTTGGCAATGCTTCCAACAGTGAAGACTTTTTTGAAGCAATTGACAATTAAGTGGCCCATCCTTGCAGCTATCATCTCCTTCGATGGATAATTTTCCAAATGAGGTCGGGGATTTGATCACTGTTCTACAGTGGAATTGTCGAAGTTTGATTCCTAAATTGGAATCATTCAAATTTTTAGCTCACACTACCGGTTGTGATGCATTCGCTCTTTGTGAAACATGGCTCTCTTCCGAAATCAATCTTCCGTTTCATGATTTCAATATTATTCGTCTTGATCGTGAGGATTCGCGTGGAGGGGGAGTACTTTTGGGGATCAAAAACTGCTACTCCTTCTATAGAGTGAATTTTCCTCATATTCCAGGTGTTGAAGTTGTCGCATGTCAGGCTGTTATTAAAAATAAAAGCCTTTGCATTGCTTCTGTATATATTCCTCCTAGAGCCTCGATAAACCGAAAACAACTCTCAGATATTTGTTCGGTCCTTCCTTCTCCACGGTTGGTCATGGGAGATTTCAACTCTCACGGTACAGGCTGGGGAGAACTGTACGATGACAACCGATCTTCCTTGATATATGACCTCTGTGACAACTTCAATATGACAGTACTTAACAATGGAGAAGTAACACGTTTGGCTGGTACATCCTCAGTTGGCAGTAGATTAGACCTCACACTTTGTTCGAATTCATTATCGTTGGATTGCACATGGAATGTGATTCAAGATCCCCACGGTAGTGATCACTTGCCCATACAAATTTCGGTTGCCACCGGGTTCAATCCGTCGAAATCTGTCAACGTCACGTATGATCTTACCCGTCACATCGATTGGACAAAGTTTAGGACAGCAGTAGATGAAGCCGTAACGACGGTAGAAAGGCTTTCACCGCTGGAAGAATATAACTTTCTCTCCAACCTGATCTTAGACAGCGCGCTTCAAGCTCAAACTCGACCAGTTCCAGGGACGTCATCTCGCAGGAAACCTCCTTCTCCATGGTGGGATCAGCAATGCACCGAGGTTTACCGTAAAAAGTCCGACGCGTTTAAAGTTTTCCGTAGACGTGGAACACCTGAGCACTTCGAAGTTTACACGGCTCTCGAACGCGAACTTAAGAGCCTCATCAAGGCCAAGAAACGCGGTTACTGGCGAACATTCGTGAACGGGCTATCGCGCGAAACGTCGATGAGTACTCTTTGGAACACGGCGCGAAGGTTGCGTAACCGAACTACGAAAAACGAGAGCGAAGAGTACTCGGACCAATGGATCCTCAAATTCGCGCGAAAAGTGTGTCCAGATTCGGTGCCGGCACGGATGATTCCTCGCGAAAACAAGAATTCGATAGATGAGATCAGCCAACCCTTTTCAATGGTAGAGTTCTCTCTCGCACTCCTTTCGTGTGGCAATACGGCTCCAGGGGCTGATAGGATCAAGTTCAACTTGCTTAAGAACCTCCCAGACGTCGCGAAGAGGCGCATGTTGAACTTGTTTAATCAGTTTCTGGAACTCAACATTGTACCGGATGATTGGAGACGGGTGAGAGTTATTGCCATTCAAAAACCTGGTAAGCCCGCGTCCGACCACAACTCCTATCGACCCATCGCGATGTTATCTTGTATTCGAAAGTTGTTGGAGAAAATGATCCTTTTCCGTCTGGACAAATGGGTTGAGACGAACAACCTGCTTTCAGATACTCAATATGGTTTCCGTAGGGGTAAGGGAACGAACGACTGTCTCGCGTTGCTGTCCACAGATATTCAGTTAGCTTTTGCTAAAAAAGAGCAAATGGCTTCTGTATTCTTGGACATAAAGGGGGCTTTTGATTCAGTATCTGTTGAAGTTCTTTCAGATAAACTCCACGCTTGTGGCTTTTCACCATTAATGAACAATTTTTTGTACAATTTGCTGTCAGAGAAACATATGAGCTTCTCTCATGGAACCTCTACAGCTTCACGATTTAGCTACATGGGTCTCCCCAGGGATCATGTTTGAGCCCCTTTTGTATAATTTTTATGTCAAAGACATTGACGGTTGTCTAAGTGACAATTGTACGTTGAGACAACTTGCAGATGACGGCGTAGTGTCTGTCACGGGACCCAATGGGGTCGATCTGCAAGGACCCTTACAGGATACCTTAGACAATTTGTCTACTTGGGCTCTAGAGCTAGGTATCGAATTCTCTACGGAGAAAACTGAGTTGGTAGTTTTTTCAAGGAAGCATAACCCAGCACAACCGAAGCTTCAAATTTGGGGTAAGCCGATAACTCATTCTATGTCATTTAAATATCTTGGGGTCTGGTTCGATTCAAAGTGCACCTGGAGATCCCATATTGAGTATGTGAAGCGAAAATGCCAGCCAAGGATCAACTTTCTCTGCACAATTACCGGAACCTGGCGGGGAGCTCATCCAAAAGATCTTCTAACGTTGTACCGGACAACGATTTTGTCGATTATGGAATACGGTAGTTTTTGTTTTCAGTCAGCGGCTCGGTCGCACTTCATTAAACTGGAACGTATTCAATATCGGTGTCTTCGTATCGCGTTAGGTTGCATGCACTCGACTCACACCATGAGTCTTGAAGTGCTGGCTGGCATGTTGCCACTCTCGGATCGGTTTTCAGAATTATCTCTCCGGCTCCTCACCAGGTGTGAAGTTATGAACCCCGAGGTGATCGAAAATTTTGAGAAGCTCCTTGAGTTGAATCCTCAAACTCGCTTCATGACCTTGTACCATTTGTACATAACACAGGATGTCAGCCCTTCGCCGAACATTTCCAATCGTGTTTGCTTCTCCGATTTCGACAATTCGGTTCATTTTGATTTATCCATGAAGCAGGAGCTTCGTGGAATCCCAGAGCATCATCGTCCTATGATTGCTCCGGTGATATTTGCTGCAAAGTTTGGCCAAGTTGATTCCACTAAATCGTTCTTCACTGACGGATCTTTGATAGAGCAGTCAGCAGGCTTTGGTATATTTAATGAAATTTATAGCGCCAACCGTAAACTTCAAGCTCCTTGTTCCGTATATGTCGCTGAATTAGCGGCAATACACTTTACGCTAGAAATTGTTGCCTCACTAACACCGGATCAGTACTTCATTTTCACGGATAGTCTCAGTTCTATAGAGGCTATTCGCTCCTTGAGGCCGGTAAAGCACTCCTCGTATTTTCTCATGAAAATACAGGAGCTTCTAAGTGCTTTATCTTCGCGTTATTTTATCATCACCTTTGTATGGGTCCCTTCTCATTGTTCAATTCCGGGCAATGAGAAAGCGGACTCGCTTGCAAAGGTGGGCGCTATGGAAGGCGATATTTGTGATCGACAAATCGCCTTCAACGAATTTTTTCCTATTTTTCGTCAACAGTCACTCGTCAGCTGGCAGTATAAATGGAGTAAAGGAGATTTGGGGCGATGGCAACATTCTATCATCCCAAAGGTGTCGAAGCAATCTTGGTTTAGCGGGATGGATGTGGGTCGAGACTTCATTCGTGTCATGTCTCGCCTCATGTCGAATCATTATTCTTTGAACGCTCATTTATACCGGGTTGGGCTGAGCGACAGCAATCTCTGTGAGTGTGGTCAAGGCTATCAGGACGCAGATCACGTTATTTGGTCTTGTGCTGAGCATTCTGGAGTCAGATCTGAGCTTTATGATTCCCTTCGGGCTCGAGGTAGACAACCCAATGTGCCAATTCGAGATATTTTGGCTGTACGTGATTTGGAGTACATGAAACTCATTTATGTGTTTTTGACTAACATTAGCATTAGATTGTAGTTAGTTTAACCTGTATGTTTAGAATAAGTTTTTTTTTTTTTATATGTGTATGTGTGTGTGTTTTTTTTTTTCTTTTTCAAGAAATGTTCAAGTCAAAAGAAAACCATAAGTTGTATAGTTATAAGTGTTTAGATAATTCTGAATTTAAATTTAATGTGTTATGTAACCATACTTTAAATTCCCACCCTCCTTCCCATCCGTAATTTGTTATACCTATTAACCTCGAGACGGCTGCGAGTAATCGGCTCTATCCTCCTAACTTTAGTTTTATGATAAATGATGTATAAAAATATGAAAATTTGGCTCTGTAAAGTTAATTCGTTTGAGCCTGTACAAATAAATGATTATTAAAAAAAAAAATTGTGCAAGTTGTTTTATTATTGTTTTCCAATAGGTACGAATGAGTTAGACGGGTATGTCCGATTCACAACCTTATCAGAATTCGTCATCAACCGTTTATAAATAATTATTCGAATGCAAATTTCATAACACTGTATGCTCAAAATGAAAACTTTTAACTATCAAATGTCATCAAACATCGTAAATTATATGAGATATCCTTATACACTTCTCAAAGAGAAAGGATGTTGTGGCGGTATTGATTTTTTTGGATCCACACCATTGAACATCGATCATGGCAAGTTCAATGGTGGTTGCACAACGAAGAGCTTCGCCAGAACCATTGCACCCCAAGCTCTATTGAAAAGCTCCAAATGTGAACCTAATCGCTAGCTACGGAGCTCCAGCAAAGCTCAGAGAGCACCCTGTACTTTGGATCATAATGATGTTCATCAAGTGATATGTCTATGATTGACATTTTCCTTGGTAGCAGGTTTATTTGATCAGTCATGGCGCAAAAGTTAAGCCAACGTAGTTAAAGGTTGTACTCAAAAAAAGTGCAACAGACAAAAATGATCACCAAAAATTCATTTTAAGTCGAATATGTTTGAAACACTCAAGAAATAAATAAACACATATAAGCTATGTTTTTAAAAAGTTGGGTTATTCAACCTCTCTTTCTTAGCTAAATGCACCTAGGACCTAACACTACCGATCAAATCCTGTAAAAGAGTTGAAGCATGTTTCTTACACATTCTTTCTTTAAATCCATGTCGTTTTGGAAGACCTTCCCTGTTTTTGGAGCTTGGTCTTAATAATCACTTAGAACTTTGTTTGTAGGATTGCTTCTTTGGAATAAAAACAACATCGTAGGTTTCGTACAACTCCATCACTGCACAGTGGTCCAGATTTAGAATTTAGCCGGAAAGATACGTTTTCAGCCTAAGTTTGAAGTTTTGGAGCAAATTTGTTTTCTTCAAAGTTGTTTCTAATAATGAGGCCATTCTTTCGGTATGAATGAAAACTAGGGTTGTCCTTGTTTTCAGAGAAATTGGAAATTACACTTTTTTATTTGCAGAAATAAAGGCATATATTCTAAGGAAAAGTTGTCGATAAAAATTTTTAAGCTACTTTGGTTGAATAAATTTTCCTACAGCTTTTCAAATGACTAAATTGTAGAGCAATTTGGCCTACGTAGATAGGCTGTACCTATAAAAATCATGAATCCTAGAGGGTTTGAGCTGTTTAGTGGAATACCTGTAACTAGAAATTGGAAGAAGAATTAGTATTCTCCATTTAATTCCAACTACCTTTGCTTATCTTCGACAGATACGCGTATTTCGTCTACAATGTGCAGACTTCTTCAGTGTCTCGTACTAAAAGTCGAGTTATTAGTACGAGACACTGAAGAAGTCTGCACATTGTAGACGAAATACGCGTATCTGTCGAAGATAAGCAAAGGTAGTTGGAATTAAATAGAGAATACTAATTTTTCTTCTAATTTGCTCTTATTTTGCTCCAACTTTTATACATCAAATTTTTCAGCAAAGCTTTTGTTTCAGCTACCAGTCCCTGCACTGACCCTAAAACTCCCTAAAGTCCCTACCCTAAACTTGAAGAGACAACTTTGTTGGCAAATTTTAAATAAAAAGTAAGAGCAAGTAAGTGATGCATTTTCTCCGAGTACAATATTTTCTTGCGGTACACTTGTGTCTGCGAGGTTTCTGACAGGTATGCAAAAAATGCCCTCAATGTTTTTCAGATCTAGCCCCAGAGAACTACTAGAGAAATCTGAATGATGATATTGGACAGGGCACCTCACCTACCGGAGACGCATAAGAAAAATCACTTATACGAAACCCCCGGAAAGGATAGAGAATCTCCTTCCAACGAAACGATCTTATTACTAAAGGGTGTTCCGATCAAAATTTGGTCAAACAATAATGGTTGTGAGTCGATCAAAGGTTTTATTAATATGTCAAATTCTTATTCTTTTTCAATTTCAGTTAATACATAAAGGGTGATACGGTCAAAATTTGGTCAAGGGAAAACGCGTGTAAATCGGTGAAATCGTTTATTTAAAAAATCAAATTAAATTTCTTTTTCAAGTTCAATTAGTATAAAATTCAGGAAAAATATTCAGTTAGGCTTCCGCTTTTCCAAATCCGAATTGCCGGGCCTTACGCTTGACCCCTGCCATCAGATTTTGTACAGCCACCTTGTCCACCTTCTTCGCCGCAGAAAGCCAGTTTGCCTTGAACTGCTTCTCGTCCTTAGCAGTATTTTTGGTCTTCTTTAGGTTCCGCTTGACAATAGCCCAGTATTTCTCAATTGGGCGGAGCTCTGGCGTGTTGGGAAGGTTCTTGTCCTTGGGAACCACCTGCACGTTGTTGGCGGCGTACCACTCCATGGCCTTTTTACCGTAATGGCAAGATGCCAAATCCGGCCAAAACAGTACGGAACAACCGTGTTTCTTCAGGAAAGGCAGCAGACGTTTATTCAAACACTCTTTCACGTAAATTTCTTGGTTGACAGTCCCGGAAGCTATGAAAATGCTGCTTTTCAAGCCACAGGTACAGATGGCTTTGCCAAACCAGATATTTCTTTGCGAACTTTGACAGTTTCGTGTGCTTGAAAATATCTGCTACCTTTCCCTTCCTTTTGCCGTATAAAACTCCTGTCCCGGAAGCCGCTTGTAGTCGGCTTTGACGTAGGTTTCGTCGTCCATTACCACGCAGTCAAACTTCGTCAGCATCGTCGTATACAGCCTCCGGGATCGCGCTTTGGCCGTCGTATTTTGTTTATCATCGCGATTTGGAGTCACTACCTTCTTGTAAGTCGATAGTCCGGCTCGTTTTTTGGCTCGATGCACGGTTGTAGACGATACACCCAGCTTATTTGCGGCATCTCGGAGAGATAGGTTAGGGTTTCGCTTGAAACTACCGGCAACTCTCTTTGTCGTCTCAGCGGCTTCCGGTTTTCGATTTCACCCCGATCCAGACTTCCTGGCTGTCGACAAACGTTCCCCAAACACTTTAATTACATTTGTAACGGTTGATTTGGCAACTTTTAGCGATTTTGCCAACTTTGCGTGCGAGTAGCTCGGATTTTCGCGATGCGCGAGCAAAATTTTGATATGCTGCTCTTCTTGCTTGGACGGCATTTTGACAACTGAAGGGTGAATTCCAAAATCAAAATAGGAGCAACATTCTACACACACACACCTTCAAAATGAGGGGTGTTCAGGTTTTTTAAATGCAAAATTGAAAGAAATACGTCAAGTTGATATTGACCAAATTTTGACTTTATCGCCCTTTAATGCAGGAGAAATATTCAGCTAAGCCTCCTTTTTATCGGTTGCGAATTGCCGGGTCGTTCGTTTAACACCTGCCATAAGATTTTGTACAGTCTACTTGTCCTCTTTATTCGCAGCAGTACGCCAGTTTGCCTTGAACTGTTTCTCGCTCACATCAGCTTTTTGAGTCTCATTAAGGTTCCGCTTGATGATGGACCAATATTGTTCGATTGGGCAAAGCAAAAGACCAAAGAGCTGAATCCGTTCTATTCATATATCCATATCACTCGCTTAGAGCATGAATCGTTCCCTTATCAACCATTCAACTCGTTGTCATCTAAGAGAGTCGAAGAGTCGCGGGTTTCTCGTTGAATAGATGTTATACCAACATTGACCTTCTCTTTTCCTCGTAACGAAGACGATGGGCGTGGCCAGCAATAAATGATTCATATTTTTTTTCTCCTAATATTCAAAATAATCTTATCTTCTCACCCACACTTTGTACAGTGAGCATGAGCATGAGCATGAGCATATTGATCACCCGTGGTTTGCTACTTCGTTATTGATCAAGACCAGCTGAAATTGCACAGAGAACCAACAGAATGTCACTTGGGAGTAGTGAATCATTCTCAATGTGCAATTCCTGGTGATCTCAGTTTTTGGATCAATACCGACGCTGGCCACGCCCGTGTAGATCAATTAGGGAAGGGAAGGAATGTTGGTTGGATACTTGTTGCTGCAAGAGGCCGTATATACTACTGCACCCCCACAAGTATCTCAGGGAAGGAGTTTGTTAGAGGGAAAGGGTTTGTTCGTAGGTCCATCTTGGTAAATGGTGATTATAAGTTCGTTTTTTAATTGTTTAGTCGTTTTCGATTTATGGGTGGTTTATTTCAATGGAATAGAAGAATACGTTAAGAACATCGAGTTTGAGGACCGATTTAAACCAACAGTAAGGATACCGTTGGGGCCACTCACAAGTGTGGGTGGTTTATTTTAGCAGAATACAAAAGTATTTTAAAACACCGAGTTTGAGGACCGATTTAAACCAACAGTAAGGATGCTGTTGGGGCCACTCACAAGTGTGGGTGGTTTATTTCAATGGAATACAAGAATACGTTAAGAACATCGAGTTTGAGAACCGATTTAAACCAACCGTAGGGATGCTGTTGGGGCCACTCACAAGTGTGGGTGGTTTATTTCATCAGAATACAAAAGTATTTTAAAAACACCGAGTTTGAGGACCGATTTAAACCAACAGTAAGGATGCTGTTGGGGCCACTCACATGTGTGGGTGGTTTATTTCAGCAGAATACAAAAGTATTTTAAAACACCGAGTTTGAGGATCAATTTAAACCAACAGTAGGGATGCTGTTGGGGCCACTCACAAGTGTGAGTGGTTTATTTCAATGGAAAACAAGAATACGTTAAGAACATCGAGCTTGAGGATCGATTTAAACCAACAGTAGGAATGCTGTTGGGGCCACTCACAAGTGTGAATGGTTTATTCAGCAGAATGCAAAAGTATTTCAAAACACCGAGTTTGAGGACCGATTCAATTCAACAGTAAGGATGCTGTTGGGGCTACTCACAAGTGTGGGTGGTTTATTTCAGTGGAATACAAAATATGTTAAAACATCGAGTGTTTCGGTCTTCGGTCTTCAACGATTCAAACCAACAGTAAGGAAGCTGTTGGGGCCACTCTTCAACAGAATACAAAAATACGCAGCAACATTGAGATTGAGGACCGATTTAAACCAACAGTAGGGATGCCGTTGGGGCCACTCACAACTGTGGGTGGTTTATTTCAATAGACCACAGAAAAACGTCAAAATTCTGAATTTGAGGACCGATCCCTCATCCAGCCTTAACCTTGTCTGACACAATGCAGACCCCCATCCCCCCCTCTGGTATTGAACGTATGCGTGTAATTTACGTAACATAACATAACACATGCAGCAACAAAACACATCTGACATCCAGTGGTCTGTTACTGAGAAACAAAATCATCACTTAACATGTTTCAACATCCAAAAAGACATAAAAAAGCCGAAAAAAAAACAAACGTCGATCCAATCAATAATGACAAAACCTCAATAAACAGAAACTTGACTACTTTTGCGAATCAACAGACCACTCCACAAGACATGTTCCGAAAATTCCTCCCTAAGCCGCTCCAGCCACATCCAAAAAATAGCAACTCGAGCAATGTAAGTGTCCGGCCTGACGACCTCCGAAACAAATGAAACATCCAATCACAACATCTCCCAACAAAAACATCCAGACACAATCCTATACTACTTAGAGGCGGAATGGATTTTATTCATGGAATAGTAGATGAAGTTCAGAAGGAGAGACGAGGAGAACTCCTCGACCTCTCATATGTGACACATGTAATGAAATGTTATTAGAGAGAGGGTTATCCCTGTTGAACAACGAACACGTATCATCTAGTGCACAAGCATCCGGGATTTCCAGAAAAATAATATCAATAGAAAAAAAGCTTCATGTGACCAGAAAACTATTGAATATTTGGAATAAAATGTGAAATAAAAGGGATTATATTAAAAAAGCAAAGTATTAGAGTTAACAGGACGAGTGGACCATAAAAAATATAAAAATATAAATAAATATATATGATAATAAAAGATCTTATTCTACAAATATAAATTAATCAAACCCCAACAAACATATGCACTGACTACAAGGGCAAACAACGAAAATGATAAAAATGACACTAGTCATTAGCAAACGTGAACTCAGCAAACAACCAGGAATAACGCACATGCCTCACAACGCGGGCTAGGGGGGTCAAAACCCACAAAACTGCAGAAATGCGCAGCTGAAAATGAAAATTATTACCAAGCAGAGGAAACGTTTACTAATATATTTATCAATTATGCCTAAAGGGTGATACGGTCAAAATTTGGTCAAGGGAAAACGCGTGTAAATCGGTGAAATCGTTCATTTAAAAAATCAAATTAAATTTCTTTTTCAAGTTCAATTAGTATAAAATTCAGGAAAAATATTCAGTTAGGCTTCCGCTTTTTCAAATCCGAATTGCCGGGCCTTACGCTTGACCCCTGCCATCAGATTTTGTACAGCCACCTTGTCCACCTTCTTCGCCGCAGAAAGCCAGTTTGCCTTGAATTGCTGCTCGTCCTAAACAGTTTTTTTGGTCTTCTTTAGGTTCCGCTTGACAATAGCCCAGTATTTCTCAATTGGGCGGAGCTCTTGCGTGTTGGGAGGGTTCTTGTCCTTGGGAACCACCTGCACGTTGTTGGCGGCGTACCACTCCATGGCCTTTTTACCGTAATGGCAAGATGCCAAATCCGGCCAAAACAGTACGGAACAACCGTGTTTCTTCAGGAAAGGCAGCAGACGTTTATTCAAAAAATCTTTCACGTAAATTTCTTGGTTGACAGTCCCGGAAGCTATGAAAATGCTGCTTTTCAAGCCACAGGTACAGATGGCTTGCCAAACCAGATATTTCTTTGCGAACTTTGACAGTTTCGTGTGCTTGAAAATATCTGCTACCTTTCCCCTTCCTTTTGCCGTATAAAACTCCTGTCCCGGAAGCTGCTTGTAGTCGGCTTTGACCTAGGTTTCGTCGTCCATTACCACGTAGTCAAACTTCGTCAGCATCGTCGTGTACAGCCTCCGGGATCGCGCTTTGGCCGTCGTATTTTGTTTATCATCACGATTTGGAGTCACTACCTTCTTGTAAGTCGATAGTCCGGCTCGTTTTTTGGCTCGATGCACGGTTGTAGACGATACACCCAGCTTATTTGCGGCATCTCGGAGAGATAGGTTAGGGTTTCGCTTGAAACTACCGGCAACTCTCTTTGTCGTCTCAGCGGCTTCCGGTTTTCGATTTCCCCCCGATCCAGACTTCCTGGCTGTCGACAAACGTTCCCCAAACACTTTAATTACATTTGTAACGGTTGATTTGGCAACTTTTAGCGATTTTGCCAACTTTGCGTGCGAGTAGCTCGGATTTTCGCGATGCGCGAGCAAAATTTTGATACGCTGCTCTTCTTGCTTGGACGGCATTTTGACAACTGAAGAGTGAATTCCAAAATCAAAATAGGAGCAACATTCTACACACACACACCTTCAAAATGAGGGGTGTTCAGGTTTTTTAAATGCAAAATTGAAAGAAATACGTCAAGTTGATATTGACCAAATTTTGACCGTATCGCTTCTCACCCACACTTTGTACAGTGGTATTTTTACTGTTGTTGTGGATTGGCCAAAGTCGGCTTTTAAGTGATGTACCTTATTTTCCCAACCATCACAATTCGTGAGTGTCCCCAAAAGCATCCGTATTGTTAGTGTAAATCAGCTCTCAAGCGCTATTAAAGGTTACCCTCTTTCAAAATGAAGAACTTCTTGTGAATGGTGGCAGTGGCACCAGGGGCATACAGATTGTTAGTTTGTATCGGTTTAAAGCATTGTAACAAATCGAGTTTTAAAAATGACGTAAACCGCCAACACACTTTGTTAATGACCCAAACGGTATTCTTACTGTTGGTTTCAGTGGGTCCATATCAGCTTTAAAGCGATAACTATGTTCTCTGCCCAATGAATATTCACCAGCAACAAGCTTACTGTTGATAAAGATCAAGCCAAGTCGGGCTCAAAGGCATTATTATAGGTTTTTTTTCCTCTGTTCGGGACATAAACCACTGCGACAAGTAATTTGATCTATTGTAGTATATCCCGTATCCTTTGTTTAGTGCATGTTGAGCTAGTTCATCACTATTGAGATATGATGAACTATTCGGTGTTGTTACAGTTGTCATAGTTTGTTTTGTTGGCAATGAATCAGGTTTAATTGAAAGTTTCCACTATTTAAACCCTTTGTGAGTGACAGCACTCTTCAAAGGCGCGCTCCTTTATCAGTCGAAACCGGATTCATTGCAAACAAAACTATGACTCCGTTATTGGCCATCCATCAGAACCCTAGTCCTAACCAATTCAAAGTATAGAACATCAAATAGAAAATGAGAATTTACATAAATGAAGACTTACCATGTTTTCCTTATTCCAAGCTCATCGTCGGTGGGTCAAGTGTTGTCGTTTATCACAAGACATAAAATGTAAGAAGGACTATTATATGTTCCTTTAACTACAAAAACAAACATACTCCCTAGTTTGAATTAATTCGGGTTCGATGGCGGATCTAATACCCCGTAACGCATCACGAGAAGGTGATCTACCAGCTTTACGGGTCTTGTCATAGGTTAGTATAAATTGGATGGTATAAATCGGTCCAAAGCAGCCATGAAAAGCTTTTAATAATCTTGCCCAATGAATATCCTCTCCAAATTTTATTATGAGGCCTCAGCAGCACCCTAACCAATTTAGCACAATAAAAAACTTTTCTACCAGATAAAAACCACCATTACATTATGCGAGTGGCCTCAGCTGCATCGTTGCTGTTGGTATAAAAATAATGGCGGGTTATATCAGAGTTCATTCACAATGTTCACGTAGGACTGCGTTGGTTTAAAGTAAAAATGGTCATTTAATTTACACGTATCATTACACATATGATTGGTTAAACTAGTTCTATAATTTTGCTTTTGACCCGTCCCTTCTAATGAATTTTGCTTCATACTTTTGTGATCTTCATCTTTCTGGGCCATGCTATTCAACGCTAGTATATAGCACGCGAGACGAACCGGAATGATTTCATAAGGGACGGATGGCCAGTTTTCAATGGCCCGAAATTTTATTATTGCATAAGGGTAGATCCGGTAGACTTGTGTCTGCGAGGTTTCTGACAGGTATGCAAAAAATGCCCTCAATGTTTTTCAGATCTAGCCCCAGAGAACTACTAGAGAAATCTGAATGATGATATTGGACAGGGCACCTCACCTACCGGAGACCCATGAGAAAAATCATTTATACGAAACCCTAGGAAAGGATGGAGAATCTCCTTCCAACGAAACGATCTTATTACTAAAGGGTGGTCCGATCAAAATTTGGTCAAACAGTAATGTGTGTGAGTCGATCAAAGTTTTTATTAATTAGTCAAATTCTTATTCTTTTTTAATTTCAGTTAATACATAAAACAAAAATCGATTAAACCGTTTTTAAATAAAATGATGCCTACTTTAATTACTGCATTGTTAATTAATTTATTAATTCAATCAACTTAGCTCATCGGGCTTATTGTTAACATGACAACTCAAGAGCAAGAGAATAATTTTAATAATCCACTGGATATAATTTCTTCATCCAAACCAATTACGATCTTATCGAAAGTTACACTTATCTATTTTCATAACCGAATTTCAAAACGGCATTTCGCATTCGTTAGCATTTTTATTAAGTGAAAAAAAGTGACTTAAATAAACATGGATGTACAGGTAAGTTTTTATGAACTATATAATAAATGAATTATTTAGTTATTATTTAAACGTTTACAATGGAATATTGCTGTTTTCTAAAAATATTACCGAAATTATGGTACCTACTACAGGTATACCTCGATAGTACGTACATCGACATTCTCACTTTAAATCGAAATTGCATAGAAACTACTGATTGTATCTGAAATCTAATACAACCAAAAGAAAGAACAGAAGCTGCTCTTTCTTATGGGGATTGCATTAGGATTGCACATTCAATCAGTAGTTTCTATGAAATTTCGATTTAAAGTGAGAATGTTGATGTACGTACTGTCGAGGTATACTTGTACTAAATGTCTTATTAAACGTGTCTCAGCAAGTGTAAAATTAGCTAAATAGCGGTTACAGCCTAAAAACTATGAGTTATGAATAACAATGCAATCGACCGTTGCATAATAGTCTTAGTTAAGGGACACATACCCTCTTATTCATAAGTCATTTTTTCCAGAACACTAAGGTAATCCAGGGAGTCGAACCGGATGGTCCAGGAGCTGGTTGCCCAAAACCGGCTGAAATATCTCCGGTAGCTGATCAGGACAATAGAAACAGAACGGTGAGTAGTATTTTAATTTGTCTTTATTATTTCTGTGAAGCTTTCACGCTAATTTTGTGAATATGCTGGATTGTGTAAAAATGTTATATTATTATATATGTGATGATTTTTTTTTCAAATCGTTAAACGTCAGGAAGCAAAAGAAAGTGTCCGAGAAAAAATTGTAAGTATTTTTAATACAAATTCTAATATTTTAATTTTTTTTCTGAAAATTAAGTACAAAGTTTTGATATTATTATCAAAACTTTGTACTTAATTTTCAGAAAAAAAATCAAGCCGAAGTATGCAAATTAACTCGAAGAATAATCCAACTCGGCAATGCGTCTTATAGGACCATAAATTCGGCCGAGCTCCCAGGACACGGTAAGCAAATGCAAATGGACATGGTGTGCATTATGCACGAACTGTGCAACCAGTTGCCAGTAGTTGAGATCGTTTTATTTCTTGTTTTCAGAAATCATTCGAGCAGAACGTCAACTGAGACATGAGCTGGAAAAAGTTACTCAAGCTTTTAACCGTCGAAATCGTTAAAGGCACAGACGGGAACAACAATCACAATAAACAAGCAGATTAAGTCAGATTGGGCTCTTCCGCTGCCGACATCGCACCGCTTCAAGCACTATCTCGAGAAATATAAGAGTCCAATAAACTATTTAGTACTGATACACATTTATTTTAGCTATTTGACCGAAAAAAATATATATATAAAGTTAAATATTACACGATTTTGATGCTTTATCGAATTTCGTTTGCATGTAACAATAAATCTCGCTGCACTGCCAAACGTTTACGACATTGGCCCTTATGAAAACTCCATGTCGATTTGTTTGTTCACAACACCGAAAATTTAATAATAATAGCAATAGTAGCAGCACAACCACAAGTACAATCAACAATAACAACCAGCCGCTACCCACTGTAACAGCAAACTTGATTGCTGTCGTCGGAATTGGTCGGATTACTGTCCAATCCGCAGCTGGTAGAGAAGGTTTGTTTTGCGGTGGACAATCCGCTACCGCATCAAAGGACTTCAACACCGTCGATAGGTCTTGTAACCCGCATCGTCAAACCACTCATCGCTATCGCTATCGCTTATAGCCAACGAAAAACACCAGGACTTCGGTTTATCGGACGTAACTTACGGCAGGTTTGTACAGCAGCTGTGTCGAGAATTCTCTCGGGATCGTGTGCCTATCGAATCTCTTGAACGTGCGGTCGTTCATATTCATTATCGATTTGGCTAGTCCGGCTCACAGGCGGGAATATCTTTATTAATTAGTTCGTTTATTTGTTAGGCTAGCGGAAATATCTGAAGTTGGACAAGTGGCTAGCGGACAAAATTCGCGAACTCGGAGAGCCGTTCGGCATGACGATCATCAAGTTCCTCCAACGACGTTTCCCGCAAATTATGATGGAAAGTTTGCCGATGAACAGATCCCGAAATCGGCCCAGCTACCCCCAGAGACGTTGAGCACTATATTGTTTGCAGGCGTGTGTCGGGAATGTTAGCTAAGAAGTAGCTGAAATCATTGGATCCCAGAGCAGGCCGAGAATCTTGATCGCTTGGTTAACACCACGTTCTTCTAACGGTATCATTTTTTCTTGATTTTCTACAGGAATGCAGTCGAGAAACTCTTGCGAATTCGAGCACCATTTATGGATCGGAAATCCACCACTTCCTAGAAGCTGCTTCAGTTGTCTTTGGGCTTCGATGGCATGTTCCACCGAGTCTGCGCCGGAGAGCACATCGTCCATATACGTCTCCTCTTTTACAATGCGAGCGGCGATGGGGAAAAACTCACCTTCTTCCTCGACCAGTTGTAACAAGCACCTTGTTGCGAGGTACGGAGGTACGAGGTACAAGACCCTGTCTCCCATACCACTACCGGGTGGACAGTGGCAGGTTGACAAATCCCTTTCCGAACCACCAGCTAAGAGTTCGTGTTGAAAACTGAAATCATTTCGGTTAATCTCGCGTGCTATATACTACCGTTGATAGCATAGCTTAAAATGAACAGATGCATGAAAATATAGCACGAAACAAAATTCACCGGCAACAAAGCAAAATAATTATGCAGCTGAGGGGTGTGGCTATTTCTCTATTCATCATGAAATAAAACTTAATGAAGTCAAAAGAAGAACAATTTGTTACCCGCTTTTGAGGACCCGGAAAGGGAAAAGCATATTTTCATCCTGTTCATACGGAGATTTTTATGGGAGTAAAAGTAGGTCACTTTTAAATAAAAAAATAAACAGCTTATACTAATAGCACTGAATTATAATTTAAATGCTAAAATTTCGTAGACCTTGGTGATCGAATTGTGTATAAATGAAGTCATTGTGTTCAGTTGAACCAGAGTTATAAGCTTTCAAAAACCTTTCGCTTTAGCGTAACGCTCTCAAAATTTCAAATGATACCCGCTATAGAAAAGAGAAACGTAGTTCTTAGTCAAAAATGAATGCGTTTCTAGATGCCTAGGGCTTGTAGAATGTCCACTTCGGTTCGGTTTCTCCATTCGCATTTGGATTTTTTCCCAGATAATCTCCGACAGTTCAGTGATGACAGCACAAACAAACTATAGCACATCCTTGAGTGTTGGCTCATCAACGAAATTGCAATAAGTTCAGTCATACTTCTGATTGATCATTGTTAGCTCGATACATATATCAGTTCTTAATAATGTATTAACATTCACTTATTATTTTTTCATTTAACACATTTTACAATGTGCATTGGATCTAAAACAGGAATTGTGTGGAGTTGATTCTAATCAAATTCCAGTCTTTTTTAATGTCAAACGTTTTTTAAGACAATTTTCTTCTAACGGCAGTTTTTTGAGTTATGCATTTCTACTTTAAAAACAAAACACAACGATGAACAGGTTTTTACTGATATCTTAAGGGTCTTGAATCTGTAACCTTCCTTAGAATCCGATTAAACCCAAACAAAATCGCCATATCACTATCAAGTGTTAAATCTACTATAAGGATCTAAATTAGTGTCACTTGTTGGCACCACAAAACGCCATTCGACTGCAGGGCTTTTCGTAGGCCGTCACGCTTTCACACTTCCATTTATACAACCGGCTCTCCGGGCGAAGTTCCACTAGCAAGGAATAAAGCTGGCTCATTATAATTTCAAACGTCTACTTTTCGGAACCAAGTGCGGCTTTTCGTCTTGTTGCATACCGATAGGCAAATCATAAGGGCAAACGATATGATCCTCCTCAACAGATTCCACGTCAATAGCAACCTTCTTCCACAGTCACCACACAAAGCAGTTATATGTATAGCTCAAGCTTGAACAGGCGAAAGCGGAAACAAGCAACATATAAAAATCCAATTATTATTCAGTTTCCACATTATGGAAGACATATGTTTTCGATATCGCCAGGATTTCGCCGAAAGAAGAGCACTTACCATAATGTGCATGTGTGGCCTAGGTACCAGTCTCAAATGAACCGTGTAGGTGGCTTGATTCCCTGGTTCTTCTTGGTTGTCTTTATAACGTCCCTAGTGGATTTTGCGTTGGCTCTCAACAGCTTCAAACTGAAACTCCCCAGACATATTCCAAATATGCATTTGTACTATCATACTGTTTCACGACGGGAGTCGAAAAGTGCTAACCTCAAAAAAAAATCTCACTCAAACCGGGATTTAAGCTTTACGGACTGTGCAGAGGAAGCCCCTGGACTGTTTTGGCTGTACCTGTTGAATGCAACATCATCATCTCTTCGTACAGTGCTATAAACGCTAGGGTAATGCTGTCGATGTGAGGTGTTGGAGTTGATATGATTCCGAAAAATACTTAATATTCCGTCTGACAAACAAGTGGAACACTTTTGCCTATATGAGCTCATGGTGCGGTATGGAATACTTTTCAGGAGTCACTGTTTGGTCTTGCACGTTTTCCGCAAAAGAGAGGGAGTCGATGGATGAAAAAGTGAAAATGTGATGCGATTTAAATCAGTTCTATCAGCTTTGGGCAGCGTGGCATTTGTCTCAGGCAGTAGTGAATGGTCTGGTTTTATGTGATAGTCCAACATATGTTAGAATGAGGTTTTAATGCTTCAATGGAGAATGCCATTTAGCGATTAAAATAGGGCAATGGGTAATACAAATCTTTTTCAATATTTGTGCTTATCACAACGATACAATTTCTGAAGTGAAATAACGTTTGCATTAAAAAATAAGAACTTTTTTTTTCAGATGAAGATAAAAAAAAGATAAGACAGATAATTGCTTTTGATAAATTTTCTATGGAAGGTAAATAATTAAACTTTCTTGCAAAAAATCTATGCCTTTGCGAGCGGCTTTCCGGCGGTTAACTGGAACATTCGCCATGGCGGACGAAAACATGCGTGTAGGCAAGATTTTTAGTGCATTCTTCGTTTTACTTATCAATTCCTCCTCAGTTTTTGCGATAAAATTGTTGAAGTAGATCTTACGCTTCAGGTTGGCCCAGAAATTCTTGTTGGGACGCAGCTGGGGGACGTTAGGTGGGTTCGCCAACTTGGGTACCACATCGATATTCCGCCGCTCCATCTCCTTCAACGATCGCTTCGAGTAGCCGTTCACGGCCAGTCCGGAGCGAAAGAAGAGCAGCTTTGACATCCCTTTCTCACTGACTGTCAGCCCCAGCAGCACCTTCTTGGGGAAGTTGGTGTTTGAAATGAACTTCACCTCGGAGCTTCCTTCGTGGGGGAAGTAAAATTCGAGCCATTGCCATCCAGGGTGAGACGTCCACCACGTCGCGATTCGCCGGGAAGATCGAGTTTACCATCTTACTCAGCCGCTGCCGCTGCGTCATTGCCTGCAGCTCCGAAACCAGTGGACGTAACTTCCGCTTCCTTACATGCATGTTCATGTTTGCCAGATACTTTTTCACTCTAAGGCCGGCTGAACCGACCTTTCGGCCAAGCGCACGCAGCGATGTAGCCACTTTTCCCTCGGTCTTCCTCTTTAGCATCCTTTGTAGCTTCTTGTCACTCACGGTCGTCGGCCGTCCGGAACCGGGTTTTATTTCAATGCTCTGATTGTTGTCTAATAGTGCCAAGATGTTGTAGATGCCGGAACGGATGTATCCGGCGTCCACAATGTGCCACAGGATGTCCGTTTTCGACGTGGCAGGGTGCCGTTCTTTGAACGCGCACTCTTCTGAACGGAGTTGCTTCACTGTTTTGCAATCTCGGTTAGAGTTCGACTGATAGAGCTGTCAAATTTTGGCTGGGTTACTATGATTGGTGCTGCATGGGTAGTTTCATCAGTGCGGGTGAACGTAAACCCATGCGGCAATTTTTGTCCATTTTGTTAAATGCAAATGTTATAACCTGCAAGAGTAAAGGGTAAATTATGCCCCGGTTTATGTTTTATGTTTATGGACCGAAATCCGTAGACTACATGTATTTATTGTAATCAAAAAGATGTTATGAACAGAAACTAAACACAACATCCTGCTCTTTTGTTTACTCAAAAAGAGAGTACGTCGGAAATCAGAAGTAGACTACAAAACAAATGCGGAAGTAAAAAATAATCGATTCATGCGTCAGTTGTCACTTTCAAACCATTTTTTTCTGATTTCATGTTAACAGATCCATAAAAACGATAGTGATTATCGGATTTAGGTTTTCGGCGGTCAATATATTATTAAAATTTTCTTTGTTCGGCTAAACCACGACTGTGTTAATTTTGATCCTACTAGATGTTTTTGCAAATTAACAAATAATACGTTGCAAATATTACTATTTTCTTGTGGTTCAAGATCCAGATATCGGGTTTCATTACTGATTGATTCAATGAAGCATCTGTTATTCTTATTTTCATGTTACACGTCTCTCAGCATCAAGCATAAAACTTGATGAAGTGTGCAGAAGCAGATAATTTCTCATCTCCATGCGAAGCGCTAGTAGTGGACAGTAATTTTTGCTAGAACGAATAGACATGAAGAGAAAGTGTATTGATAGTTCCGTATAGGGCAACGGCAGGCTTTGAAATTGAAAGATACAAGTTTGAAAACGAGCGAAGGGCACTTGAACGGTAGTATCCGATCAGGCACATAACCTTTTGTTATACTACCCCATGTAGGATAGGCAAAGGGGGAAATCCCCTTGACTGACAGAAGGTTATGCAACCGATCGGGCTATTATACTATTGCTTTTTTCTAGTTCTAGCGATTTGTCCCTCTCCCAATACTGCCTAACACGGGTTATAAATTATCTTCCGCTGTTGGATTTATTTTTAGCATGCACCGCCTATTTCACACATTTGCTTTTCTCGTCATACTACAACTTATAGATCTCGGAGAGAACGATCAAATTCATCAAAAATCGTTACTTCCGCGCAAGGGAGGATACAAAAAATAACAATCAAAGTGTAGAAAGCCCATAAAGGGGGAATTCATTAAATCATACTGATGCACTGGCGTAAAACACCTATCAAAATTCATAAAATTTACCTTATGAAACTTCATGAGGCCACTGAATTTTGATTTCATAAGGCCCTTATAACATCCATGTGTTCAACGATGGTTTTCTTAGTTAATTGTAAAGATTTTCGCGAGGCATTCTTATCATTTTCATAAAACTGCCTTATGAAGTTCATGGCTGTTGTTTGTGCATAATAATTATAAAGTATATTCATGGAATGAGAAAGACCTTGCAGCTCGGTTATTGTTTTGTTACTCTTGGTAAATCCTGAAGATCCCTATATGTATTTTCAAGCTGATATACATCTTACAGACGATAAAAAAAAGCAGTTCGATGACGTGAACCAATCATTGGACACCCTAAATTAGATAACATATTAAATTTATCATAATCAACCTCCTTGGACGTGCTTACTCAAAGCCTCCGATTTAGGTATGTATGAGATGTACGTGAAAAGTGATATGCGCATCTTGACGCATGTTGTTTTTCATTCATTTATATTTCCCATTTCAGATGGTTGGTTATGACCGACAACATGGCCTTTATCCACACATCCGGTGTCACTGATACGTCAAAAGGTGTCCGCTGATAGTGCTGTAACGGAAAGTAAGTCTTAAATATCGTTATTTATTGAAACCGCGTTAATATTAGAATCATCAATTCCTACCCACTAGGAAAGATCATCGAGAGAGGAGCGACTGCAATACCGAGAAGGAGTATTTAAAAAAGGACGGCAAATGGTGGTTCCAAACAAGCGATATCGTAGAGCGTTCAAGGTTTTCGGTAACCCTGTTCAATTCGCAACGCAGGTTTTAAATGAAGAATAAAATTAATGTTATGCGTTCTGAGTTGTATAGTATTTTTTTTAATGGAAATTCCCGTAGAATGCAAAAAAACTAATACAAAGTAAATAAATTAATCAATGAAATAGCATAGTAACGCATATGCGTACCATAGAACTAACAAATAAACTGCATAAGGTTGAATAATGAAACTCATATGATTGCAATAAATAAATCATCAGGAGTGGATATAACAACAATTGTAGCATTTCATAAGTTAAAGTTATGAAATTTAAACCGTTTCCTTGTGGCGAATTTTCATAAGGATATTTAATGAACTTTAAAAGGTTTTTTTGCGCTAGTGTGGGGATCAGTATTTGCACCACTCACCGTCAGAAAAAGCAACAACATATTGCCCATCTCAACGGTTTTTAGATTCCGACGCAACTTTATTCGGGACAAACAATTCTTGCGTGCACACTAATACATTCAAATCTCACTTGTCATTAACAGATGCTATCGGATTGTTATTGTTTATCTAACATTTACTCGAAGTTACCAACAGTTAGTCTGAAGGTTTTATAAAACGGTATAATTTGCGACAAAAGTGATAATGAACAATATCATACAAAATGTGAATTCAGAAATTTTTCCGGCAGCTCCCAGCAACTTCTGATAAACCCGGCAACGAAATCGCCGGAAACTCCCCATCTGCCTACTTCCTTTCCAGAGGTATGTCCCTTAAAGTTGCGAACGGCTACCAACAACCAGCATCCGTAAAGGCCAGCCAGCAACTTTTCTTGGGAAAAACCATCAAAGTGCTGCGCTTTCTCTTCAACATCCGAAGTTTGTGAGTCCGATAGGTCTGTATCGTAATCAATGGCATGATCCAGGGGATCGCTGTATGTTTCTTCCTGTTGCTCCAAATATTCTTCATTCAGGAACAAAACATCATCAATGGGAAGCGGGTCGGATTCGGCTGCTTCCTGGCTTTGCAGGCGTTGTTTCTTGGAGGTTATCATCCTAAAGAAAACGCAGCAGGTAAAACAAACAATGCCATAGCTGCATTAAAAATCTGTACTTACACTTTGAATACTGCAAAACACGATAACAAATAAAGAAACGATGGATTTTCAATCGATTTTGGATCTTCCAAGCAAATTCTAATGTTTTTGTTTACACAAAGTACCTTCGGTGCTGGCTGGCGATGAGAAATAAAAAGTCAAACTGCTTTGTTACGTATGTGTGTGTGACACGGGAAAAAATTTCACGCGAATAATTCTCGCGTAGGGGTCTAAGGGGGTGGAATCTCCGCAATATCGTCAGCATTATATTCATCAACTACGAATATGAACTCCACAGCTTTGAAAATAACAGTCGATGTAAATACGTAAAATTATCGGGGTACATTGACTTTACTCTGGAGCTGTCAAGTTGTTACCGGGTTGGTCGAATCAAATGAGATGGATGTTTTTGATTTGTCGACTTATCAATTCCAGTTACATTTACTCATATATGAGTGACTCCACAATAATTGGCGAAGGTGAGTCAAAAACGACTCGCCAATTGGAGCAAGCCGTGCTTTGAAGCTGACCTGTATTGCTTTTGCTGCGTTCTTTTCACTAAAATAAAAATTTAAAATTATTTATTTAACAAGATTAAAACGTGAAATTATGAAATATCCGAGTGCTATGCGTATCACGTTTTGAATGTAATCGATTTCCCCTCAAAGTGTGTTGTGATCGTGTTTCTTCAGATAGATTGGGCGTCGGTTGATTCATTCCACATTTTTGTTTTTTTGGTGTTTCGTTCTACACCCGGCCTAGCTTTTTTGCATTTGATAAGGAACTTGGTGAGGTCATTTTTTTGTTATAAAAATATACCTGGAATCTGGAATGTGAAAATTCTTCACATATCCATTTGATATGTGAAGATTTTCATGCGGGGCTTATTGTATATGATGATAACCTCAGGATGTACGCGTTTGAACAGAGATTTTAGTGATGGGCCGTTGGATTTTCAATAGAGCTGTCATTTTCATTCTAAAAATGTTTGCACATCATGATAACGTAAAAATCAACGAAGAAATGCAGACAAGTTTCTTCCATAAAAGCACTGCCGGTCAGTGGGAGATTTATTTTATACACACATACACACACAAGTGAGTAAAAAACAACTCAAAACTGTGTTTGAATGGCTAGGTATTATTGAGCTGTTATTCTCGGATTCACTGAGTGACTGTCGTGTTATTGATTTCAGGAAGTAGGCTATGTGTCCCTTAACTCAGCCTTTTATGCAATGATCGATTTTCCATTTTTTTATAACTCAGAAAGTTTTTAAGCTGTAAGCGAGATTCAACTAGTTATACACTTGCTAAGATAAGTTTGATGAGACATTTGGTAGTATGTATCACGAAAAGTTACACAACTTTTTTTATTAAGTCAGAAACCTTCCAGGAATATGGATTTAATGTCGGTCTCTAGGCACCAAATTGGGTCTATTCAAGGATGCAACTTCCTCCCATTCGATGGATTCATTACTAAATGCAGTCTTTGTAGGATTTTTTTTCTAATTTTATGAATTTAGGCATTGCTAGCTGTATTGGATTTACTTAATACAACATTTCACAACAAAAACTAGAATAAAACTGCCTCAAAACACTTATATGATGTTCATATATGATTTATCAGCCATTCAATAATGAAAATATTATAATTCACTAAACATCTAAACACAAATCGAAGAGACAAAATCATTGTGTCTCTTCGATTTGTGTTTAGATGCACCACTTGAATATAAAAAACCGCAAATTCATGCATGTCCACTTGAAATTTTACCAATAACAACCTTTTTACTACGTAGTTATACAACAGGCCATAGTTGGGAACATACAAAATAAGATGTCCCAAACATTGGATATACGATTTTTTAGTAAAATCATTGTTATTTTAGCTATACGAACAGTTAGTTTATATTGTGTAACTATTTTCAGCACATCCAGACTGCATTACTTGCTTTATCGATTCAATTAAGCCAAATTTCGATCACTTGAAGATCGTGTAGATCATCTCTTCAGCTTAACCAGTGAAATCATGATGCCCCAAAAGTTAAATAAATTGAAAATTACCCGGAAGTGAACAACTATAAGTTGATTACTGTTGTCTCAATTGCTTTAGATTACATCGGTCATCCTAATAGCAACATGATTTGGTTGATTATCGCTAAATTAATGACACATTTGGTACATAGCCCGAATGAAGGAGCTAGGCTAACATTACATCCCCTTACCCTAATAGGGTTTTCCAGTTTTGTAGTTATAGTGTAATGTCGAGTGGTTCGATCCGTAAATTCTTTGTAGGAAAATTTATAGACTTGCCCTGAGGATAGTCTTAACCGAGCTATAATAAATTGGTGAGTGGTCTCGTTTTCTCGCTAGCTACATACATTAATTGAAGATGTTTAACATGATGCGGTCAAATGTTTTTATTTTAAGAATGTTGACTTTCTCATTAAAATGTGGCATTTCTATTGAACTTATTGTATAAATGTAAAGGTAAGTAGTTTAGTTTTTTGCACTGATCTCGACTGGGATTTGAACCCAGACCTACTGGGGTGCTAAGCAGCAGTCACGCTTACCACTACACCACTGGCGCCGGCATGTATCTTTATCTTCCATTGCTGCAATTTTGTATTGGCAAATTAGGCGTAGCTCCAAAGTGGATTTTAAATATACGTCTACTTTGTGTTTATTATTATTAAAAAAAAGGCTTTATTTGACTTCATTACTATGGCGCAAGTAAACTTTAAGTCCGAAAGTTGTCCACTTAATGTACTTCTTCATGCATGGAATACTTGACCTATGTAGTCTGAAACTAACTAAGTGGATTTTCTTTTCCGTATTATATTGCTAATTCGTTTTACAAGAACCACATACCTATGTGATAAATGTTTGTTTTTTTATCAGATCCTTGATGTCATAAAATAGAAATGCTGCTTAAGTTCAATAATACCTCATACCCACAGAGGGAAGTTGCTTTCTTAATTTGAAATAAAAAACGTTGATCTTAAATTGCGAATCGATAGTGCGATAAGATGCCAATTCTTGGAATTTATTTCTTCCCTCCACCATACTCAGTTTTTATTTTTTCGTGAATTACCAACCATCAATTATGGTCATTAAAACTGTTCAATACTATTTCTGAACATTATCGCTCCGTTTTCCAAGGAATAAGAAATCCACTTAATTATCCACATAAAAATGACAGCAACACAAAATTGAGCAACTGAAAATTAATTGATATTTTCTTCTCTTTTTCGCTATTTTACCTCTCCATAAAGGATATCCAATTCCTAATTTATTGCTAGTTTTGCTCCAGCAAGCTGCGTGAACTGCCGATACGACGGTTTAATGATGTACGCTCCAAACCGCGATATCAAAGATCAACCGCTGGAAGAGTGGAACGTGCATAAAAGGAACGAACATTTCGATGAAGGAAAGTCTTACTGTTTCCCTTCTCCTCGCTCAAAAGAAAAGAAAAAGCATGCCATGAAACTTGGTTGGCCGAAGAAATAGTGTGAGGAAAGATGCTTCCGACTACTCTGTTTTCCCAGGCTCATGCCTGCATTTCCGAGCAACGCAAGTCAGAAATGAGAAAATACTGGCAATGAAATCCAAATGGCTCTTGGCCTGGGCGCTACGCCTGTTGCATATAAACGATTCATTAGATTTTATTTCGTTCCTCTGGAGCCGTGTTGCTTCGAGTCGAGATGCAATCGTCGGATGAAAGGGTTGCCACGTTCATTGACGGTTTGAGAAAAGGGCTCTAGAGTTGCCCTAACAGTCATTTGTGTAGTTAAAGTCATAGAAAGATACTAAAGGCCGTTTGATTGTCATGTATGACCATGAACTTGCAAGAAATGTTGCTGAAATATGTTTAAAATAAGCATCAAAAACATATTTAGAGAATTGGCATCCCTTTCTATCCATGGTTGTCCTATTTATTTGGAACATTTTGGCTTTCGAATTGGCTGTCTGCTTAACTTTTCCACCATGGGATCACCTGACCTTACACCTCTCCAAACTTCCATCAGTTGCACACCAACTTTGCGATGAAAGCATATTGGTACTCTCCATTGCTTTGCGGTTAAACTATGAAATATTGTTGAAAGGAGAATCCATACCCATATCACTAAGTACATTCTGAAGCGATACCATGAAGCCAACTAACCCATCCCCAGAATATCGACAATGATGGAAATTTGCTTCATTCCAGGTTTTTCGTTCTCTCTATTGCTAGTAGCTAGGTAGCTACCAATTCATGACCGACCCGAGGTTCTCTTTATCTCCTGATGAAGGTGCACCATTCTGATTGCTACGATATAAGTCTTTATCGATGATAGCGTGAATAAATTCAGAATATGGCATCGGCACGCCACAGCCCGTTGCTTCTAACCACCTTCACCACCTCACAATTGGAAATGAAATGCATTGCGGTCTTACAATGTTACAGTGGAAAAGGGATGATCTGTTCTACCGAACCACGTCTTTGTAGCTTGGCCTTAGGTGTTTACGATAGAAAATAAAACAATCAAGTAAATTTGATCTTCACCTGGCTTATTGGAGAGCGATTTATTTAATGGATGACAAGTTGATTTTTTTTACATATATTTCTACTTTAACTTTAGTGATAATTTTCTACGAAAGCACGCACAAGCACAACAAGTGGTAGTCTGCTGAAGAATCAACCATATTAAATGAATCACTTTTTTTGGCATGATGCTATTAATTCACTGTCACAAGTTCAGGCCCATACACAAGTTACACAATTTTCTGTAGAAAAAGTATTACGTTTTTCCAAATCTCTTTCCCAGATTTTGGCAAGCACTCTCGTTACACAAAATTTGTTGGCTTTTAATACTTGTTTAGTAAATTAAATTAAATGTTAAGCAGAATATTATAAAAATATAAAAGTAAGCTGTTTCTAAATATGTTCGATTAATATTAAATGAAAGCAAATGTTATCATGATCTATGATAATAAATAGACACTTTTTACGCTTTGTAACGGTTGGTAATGATTCATATGGCAACACAAGTTGTTTGGGAAACACGGATTCATATATGTTTTCAGTGGCGGGTTTGAGATAACGAAAGAGATGCAACGTCAGGCGCAGGGATGCCAATGTTCCAGTTTCAACTGGATTCTTTTTTTACGGGATCCAGTCAAACAGTTAAATCTTCAAATCATCCAGTTTTTCTATCTTTTGTCCAGTTTTTTTCCAGTTTTTTTTACAACCCTCTTGGGGGGATTGTTCTTTACCCATTAATTGTAGAACTTTTTTTTATAATGTGGAAAGATTCTTATCCCTTTAAGAAGGCCGCTGTTTTTTTAACGTTTATAAATCAACTTTCTCTATTTGTCACATGGAGCTTCTTGAAATTTAATTGACTAGTGTGTATAATTTAAATTAAAGAAATGTGAGCAAGAGGGAAACAGGTTTGTGGAAAAACAAATAATGTTTTCACCTTCGTGTTTTAGACAAAGACAAACGTCGAAGAAATGTTTAAAGGTCTATTCGGTTTTATATAACACTAGCTGATCTCGGTGCACTGCCACGCTTAGAACTACATGAACGAATTTGCAATTGAACTGGCACGTTTAAGGAGTGTATCGAAAATAAGCTATCCACAAACTATCTTTCAAATTATGTTGAAAACCGATATTTTATTCATACAAAAAATTGATCCTTTATTGTACGAGGTTAAACTGAACATAATGAAGACCGGATGAACTTTAAGTTATTCCTTCACGAATTTTCGAACTTTGGATCGAATGCTCTTCATCAAGTTCCGGACAAGTGTTGCATCGCATTTTTTGGACGCTTGAGCCCAAATTTTTTTGAACTCCTGCATGTTCCCAGCTGCCTTACCAGTCTTTCTGAAGACCCTCTTCACGATTGCCCAGTAACGTTCGATGGGTCGAGGCTGAAGGCAATTTGGTGGATTGATATTTTTCTCAACGAAATCTATACCCTTTTCCGCAAGCCAAATAAGAATGGTTTTTGCATAGTGAGCCGACGCAAAATCCGGCCAAAACTGTGGAGGTGTACTATGTTTCTTATATCAAGGCAACAATCTCTTCTGGAGATACTCAGATCGATAGATTTCCGCATTTATAGTTTCGGTAGTGTAAAAAATGGTTGACTTCAAACCACAGGAACATATTGCTTGCCATACCAGTACCTTTCGACCGAGTTTCTCCACTTGAATCGACCTGTCCGCATCGCTCACATCCTCCCCAACGACGGCAGTAAAGTATTGTGGACCTGGAAGGGTTTTTGAGTCCTCCTTTACATAGGTCTCATCGTCCATCAAAACGCATGCATTCGGACGCTGCAAAAAACGCGAATACAATTTCCGGGCCCTTGTTGCTGCTCGCTTCTTCTGTTCTGCACTTTGTTTCGAGATTTTCTGCTTCTTGTAGGCCTTCAGGTGGTTTCGCCTCTTGATACGCTGGATCATTCCGACACTCGTTCCTGCTTTTTTGGCCAAATCACGTATTGAAATTGATTTGTTCTTCATGATTAGAGATACCACTTTCTGCTCCAGTTTCGGGTCGGAAGAACCGGGTTTTCTGCCTCTTCCTGGTAGCTCATTCAAAGAATAGTGTTCCCCAAACTTATTAATGATGGTTTTAACACTCGCATGATGAATTCCAAACCGCTTAGCCATGTGTCCAGAACCTTAATTTTCACTTCCCTTTCAATACGCGACATTTTGAAAACGCAGAATTTGAACCGCACAAACAAGTAAACAAAAGAAAGCTGACAGTCAAACGCACAGCATGCAGTGTTCAGAGCATAAAAACCATCACAAATACATGCGTACAACGCAAATGTATGTGGATAGCTTATATTCGATACACTCCTTATTGTAGTTTTTCGGATTTTTTTTTCTTGACTAAGAAGGGGTTCAAACTTCTGTCAGAACAATTCACATGTTTGGTTAAAATTTATATTGCATTTGTATGAGAGCCTCCCATCTATTCCAGAGAGGGAGGAGTCACTAACTATCATGAGAACCTTCCCCAGCCCTATAAACCCCTGCATACATTTTTTTACGCCGATCGGTTTAGTAGTTTCCTAGTCTATAAGGTCAAACAGATAGAAATTCATTTTTATATATATTGGAATCCTGGAAGCTCCACACTTCAAATTCTGTTTCATTTGCTTAATTTGTTCTCGAGTTATGCCCCCTTCAGAGAGGGCAGAGATATCAAACCACCATAGACAAATTTATTGCTTTAAAAAACTCCCACTGGCAAAATTTGGTTCCGATTGCTTGATTAGTTCTTGAGTTATGCAGAAATTTGTGTTTCATTTGTATGAGCGCCCCTCTTTGCAGAGTGGGTAGGGGTCTCAAACCATCATACAAACTTTATCGAGCCTCGAAAATGCACGTTTACAAATTTTCACGCCAATCGGTGCAGTAGTTTCCGAGTTTATACAGGACAGACATTCATTTTTATATATGACTGAATATGAAATGAAAAAAAAAAAAGGTTTTTGAGGGATCCAGTTTTTTCCAGGTTTTTGTTTTCATTCTTCCAGTTTATTCAAAAAATATACTTGCAACGCTGGTCAGGCGAGAGGTAGATCGAACGAGCATAACGAATCGGCAGAGAGTCGTATTCAGAGTGCGAGATCGAACGGAAGGAAAACGTGACAAGGGAAAAACACAGAATTTACACGCTTCAATCTAATCTCATGAGGATATAATCAAGTTTACCCGAAAAATGTCCCATGGTCGATATCATTGTTTTAAACTACAAATCAATACAGGTTTTTTAATTGCAATTTAATGCTGAATTTAATAAATACCATATTTATTTAAACACAAAATCTTCGACAAGGGCATCGCACAGACTGATCACAAACATGTTTTACTTCTATTCTTACATACTAATTTACTAATGTTAAAATCAAAAGACTCACACACTTGATTAAACAACCTACAACATGAATCTAACGGGTTATTTCGTCCATAAAGAGTACGGTGGCCAAAAATCCACAACAGTTGACGATTCCGGAGCTGACGAACTGATGCATGTAACCTAACATTCTCAACAATGCTGCAACAATTGATGTTGCACATGACCACGTCGAAGACAAACAGCCGTTGCAGCATCACTCAACGACTCGATAACGGTTGAATATTTAGCAGCGCACATAGATCTTCATATGGCGGCTGTTGCGGACAGCTCTAAGCACAGATCGGACGCTTCATTTAGCAACTCAGTTTTGGGTGGAGTATGACTTAGACTGTTATTGCATGATTATGTTATTATCGGTTGTAACGTGTGTTTATGTGTGCTTACAAATATAAGTCCTTTTAATATTTTATATGTCCGTGTTGAACTGATGATGCAACTACCTTTGCTTGTTATGCTAAGTAAATGTAAGTTTAATGTTATTTATTTAATCTACATGTAGTTCAATGTAGTGTACTAACAATCAATAATTGTTAAGTGTAATTAATCAAAATTTAATCAGTTAACTTCTATATGTTACGCGTGGTACTAGTTCAATGTTTTTCGTATAACAATTTTTCTTTTTCTTTTACCTCTATTTTTCTTCTACTTCTATTTCTGAACTCTGTCACCTGTCATTTTGATGGCCTGAAATCCATACGAGTAGTTGTGCCCAATTAACGTCCAGTGCTGCCACGGTGATCGATTTTCTCAACAGCGGCAGTTTGATAGGATCGTACCAGGGAGGGAGGCGTTGAGCGCATCTAATGAACCGCTTCCGGACTTTTTCTGCTGCATATGATTAATACTTTATTATTGTTCTTCAAAACATGATTCCATACATTCATAATACATAAACAGAGCAAGATTTTATGGGCAGTACTATATACTGTTAAAATTTCATTCCAACAACCATGTTTTGCAAAACGTGTTCTTTTTTCTCATTACGATGAATTCGTTGTACAAGATTGTGGTTTCACTGCCAACGGGAAGCATATCATAGATACTCAGATTTTACTTTTCAACTATCTGAGATGGCATAGAAAAAAAGCTGCAAACCTATTACGTCAAGGACTAGTGTTCTAATCCCATGCTTGGCTATGTTATTTTTTTGTATGAGGATAATTTTTTTTCCATTTTATGTTGTATAAGGCTTCACTTTTTGCGCTTTTTGCATCATATCTTCTTCTTCTTCTGTTTATATATAAAAATGAATGTTTTTTTGTTAGTGACGCTAAAACTCGAAAACGGCTGAACCAATCTTGACGGAGTCTTCGGATGATTTGTTCCTTTTTGTACACCAAAGGTTCAGAGAAAAATAAAAGTTGGGAAATTTTCAAGGCAAAGTCGGAAAATTGGAAAATAAAACAAGCATTTTTCCACAAAAAATATCAAGTCTTCTAGTTGGGAAAAGTTGGGAAATTTTCCAGGCAAAGTCGGAAAATTGGAAAATAAAACAAGCATTTTTCCACAAAAAATATCAAGTCTTCTTCTCTTCTCTCTTCTATTTATATAAAAATGAATGTTTGTTTGCTAGTGACGCTAAAACTCGAGAACGGCTGAACCAATTTCGACGGTGTCTTGGGATGATTTGTTCCTTTTTGTCCAACAAAGGTTCAGAGAAAAATAAAAGTTGAGAATTTTTTCCAGGCAAAGTCGGAAAATTGGAAAATAAAAACAAGCATTTTTCCACACAAAAAAAACATCAAATTTATTTATATCAAAATTAATGTTTGTTTGTTAGTGACGCTAAAACTCGCGAACGGCTGAACCAATCTTGACGGTCTCTTCGGATGATTTGTTGCTTTTTGTTCAACAAAGTTTCAGAGAAACTCAAAAGTTGGGAAATTTTCAAGGAAAAGTCGGAAAATTGGAAAATAAAAAAAAGGCATCTTTCCATGCAAAAATATCAAATTTTGTTGTAAAAATCAAATGTTGTTTGTTCAAAATGCAAAAAAATCACAAATAAATTATTGACGTAGACTACGTCTTACGGCAAGGGTAGGGTGTCAATTGAAAATCTAAAATATTGCGACCGTCACGAAAAACCGTACGTTTTGTACGCGAATAACTCAAATAATCCACGATAGATTTACATGATTTCTTCTTCAATCGGTCGGAAATTTTACCGCGTTCCAATTTAATTGTCAAACATTATTCTCAAACAATAGTAAACTATTGAAAATAACGCAAATATAAGGTGATGTCTTATAATGTCATTTTGCAGAGTAAATTTACCAAATTTCCTATCACAGATTTCAAATCGAAGCAAGGAACGTCTTCTTTGTATTAGAGAGAGACTTTAACCAGTCATGTCATTTGTCTCTCCATGTACGTCTCGCACGCAGCTGAGAACAGTGTAAAACGAACACTAAGGAAAATTATGCCTCATTCGTTTGGCAGCATTGAAGCTGTGCGGAGCTGGTCGCAGGCAGCTGGTCGCAGGCAGCGGGTCGTAGCTACTTCATTCGTCAGGCAGCTGAGCTGGTCGCAGAGGTAGCTGATAGTCGTGTAGCAGCTGGTGGTGAGATGTACCAAGGCTCTCGCAAACAGCGATCTTCGCGATGAGGTATAATGGCGGATATGGGGGCGCACAATCGCGTCGGTTTGTGCAAGCCGCCATCTTACCTCATCGTGGCAATTGTTTCGCCGCGACTTCGAAAACGCTGCTGTTTGGGGGAAAGCGTCCTTATGGGGCGAGCAGCAGTAGGTGGAAATAATCTGTCCTTTTGAGGACAATGAATTAAAATAAAAGAGTTGTTTATTAAAGAACTAATCTTAAATTTAGTTCGGTGCTCGATGGAGGGCGAGCCATCGGTAAAAGTTTTACCCAGCTGGTTAGCGGAATCCATAAATTGATAATCTGTCCTTTTGAGGACAACCAATCCAGTTCCGAGAGTTGTTTATGTAAGACTTAAATTAATATTTCGTTCGGTTTGTGCGTCATTTAATCTAGTGCCGATTTGCCGTCACGACTGCAAAAACGCTACTGTTTGCGGGAGAGCCTCCATGGAAGGCGCGCAGGACAATTCTCCTTGCTGGTTGGCACAACCCGCGATGAATCAATAAATCAATTCAATTTCTAATTTAAGAGAGTAATTTGAATAAGAGTTTATCTTACATTTCGGTCGATTGACAGTCATATTGTATTTGCCAAATCGTTACTAGGCAACAGTGTACTAGCCTGCCGGTTGCATTGATTTATTTTCACCGAAAAATCCTACCAGATACAAATCCATCTTTGCTACTTTCAATTCAATATTCTCAGCTTGAGAGTTTGTTTGATTGAGATTTTCGTTTCAAATTGTCGATTGGCAGCCAGTGGTATTAGCAAAACTTGTTTTCCCTTCGTCGCATACCTTAAACCACACAAATTCCCTATCACGGGCATCATTTTCGCATATTCCGAACCAACATTTTCTGTAAATTCCAATTAGTAGTGTGTTATAAACAGTTGTTCTGTTGTGTTAACGATTCGCGTTGGATAGAGTCCTACCTCTAGGGAGAAACTAGTGAAAGTGAGAATGCCTAACCGATTTGATCCAGAACGCTTGCGCAGATTCAGGAAGCGCATAAAGAGTGAACATACGGGAAATCCTCCGAAACGACCATGCACCGATGCCGAGCAAGCTCGTTGTTATCGGGCGAAATTGAAAGCAGCAAGAGCTAATGCGTTGCTAACAACTAGTTGGGACGCTGGAGAAGGTTCGAGGTAGGAAATTGGTATCTATTAAATTAAAATCAACTTGACAAATTGCATGTCATCATTGGGCTTCCTGTCTTAATAAATTTCAACATAATATTGATTGTATTCTGGTGATGACATGCGCAGCATGCTTTTACTGCATATGAACCTACACATGATATCGATACAACTAATGCGCTGAACACGTTTTAATGTGTGATTATTTTCTCAGGTGTTTATTTTATATTCATAAGAATTTATCATATATGAACCAACCTTTTTTCCCATACTCATTGCAAAGAATAATGATATTTTATAAAACTCACTCTCTTTCTTCTGCGAGATCTAATATATTTATATATATTTCGATTTCCTTAAAGTTTTAGCCATAACGGATTCACTAATTTACCTAACATTCACATAGAAACATGAATAATAATTTCACAAAAAAACCATAGACCATATTTTAGGTACGCATTTAACCTTATATTCCCAACTTTGGCCTAATGTATTCATCACATAGTAAAATGTAGAATATAAAAGTTTTCAATGGAAAAGTAAGAGTGAGCGGTTGTGTATTTTTCGAAGGGCTTATTCATACCAACACCTATACAACTAAATGAATATAGTGGGAATTTTATTGTTTTGAAATGGAATGGCCGATTGATCACATGAGAAAGTCATTTAGATGTTATCAAGTAGCTTTATATTCCGTATAGTATACCGAATATAGCCGAATGCCCGGAGCGATGAAATAAACAAACTTTACTGAAATTCGTCCGAACAAGAATCCTTAATGATATCCATATCCATCGAAAGTTTTTGACTCAATTATGTTTGTTGGTGACTTTTCATGGCCCAGTACAGCAAACGCCTTGTTAAGCATGTCTTAGCAAAGTTATAACTAGTTGAATATCGTTTCTAGCTAAATTATTGTATGAGTTATAGTTAAAATTGTAATCGTGCGCTACATAATCGACAGAGCCAAGGGACATGTACTCTATATACTTGTATATAACCTTATAACAACTGCAAGATAATTTTTGTTTTTTTCTGTTTGATAAAACTTCCTGAACTTTGAACATTTTTTGAGACGCTTACACATCTGAAAATGTTGCAATTGATTATTGTGTTTTCATAACAATCACTAAACCTGTCGGATATTTTCTGATAACGAATTTTATCGTACTTTGAATTCTAGAGTATTTCAATGTTTATTATTACCCTTGAAATCCAGAATTGCTAAAATTGCATAAATTGCAAACTATCTGCTAGGCCTTAAAGATAATCCATCGTGAAACGTGCAACCGTGACCGTGTCATAATTTAAACCAAAAGGCCCTTTTCAGGGCCACCAAAGAGTTATAAAGAGTGTACAAGAGAATTTTCCCATGCACTGACTTCATAAAACCAAACGGCCCTTTTCAGGGCCACCAAATAATATCTCAAGAGCGCACAATAGAATTTTCTTACATACTGGCTTCAAAACGCTGGTCTCATGTCTCATAAGATCCGCACCCGTCATATTGTGACTTAAACTGCTTCCATCGGTTAGGGTAGGCGACCGGCACGAATAATTGAAACATTTTTAACGCTAATAATAGCCACACAGAATTTCCCTGACATTATAATGCATCACTTGGTTTAACGTAGTCTACGTCAACCGGTCGTGTCTTGTACACAACCTCACTGATTTTTTTAATATAATAAATACAATTTTTTTTCCTTTCAAACTGAGCAAACTTCAAGAAAAACCCAATTTCCAACAATCAGTTAACAGAACATCTTCAATTCAAATGCCTGTGCTAAATTGTCACATTGAAAATGCACAAAACGTTGTTGTTTTGGAAAGTTTCTTTATGATATCTTACAGTACCATAATCCAGTCATGTCGGTCCGGCAAGACATCATACAAAAACCAACCATTTTTCATGCGTTGGAATTTCAAAAAAAAATCGACTTCAGTATCATCATCCGGTGACTAGCCAACCAGACACAGCACGCGGGGAAATTCTCACAAAAAATAAAATATTTGACACTTCAATTCTTTTTTACTATCAGATGCAGAACACAAAACCAGTGACAACCTTAGACAACCAGACACAGCATTTGATGAAAAAAATCACAGACAACAGACGATGAAAATTTTGTATTTTTTTAATGCAGAAAAGAATCTATCACTCTTAGACAACCGAATGCAGCAGTTGCTGGAAATAACACAGACAACAATAAAAAACGCCGTCGTTCGACAAGCGGGCCCACATGTCAAATACGACATGAGCGCCGCCGTGGTCTATCGTCAATCTACTGATTTTTAATTCAATCACTAACATCAGTAAACGATGGAAACTGCATTGAGTGTCATATCTGTTTGTCTGTGCCGAGAAGATCGGGCTGACTTGGAGGATGCTTTGTTGTTAAATTTTGACATTTCGTGTTGGTCACCATCTTCATCGCAGCCAATTTCACTCCGATTCTCTTTACACGGAACCATAAATCTACCCAAATTTGAGTTGTTTTCACCATTTTCACCCACCTAAATGGTTGTAGGCGAATACTAGTAAAGTGAACATCGCGCTGGGTAGTTCACATTTACACCCCGTGAAAAATGTTTACTCTCTCGGTAATAAACTTTACCCAAAACTAAAACAAATTTTGAACGCAAAATCGAGAGTGTATAATTTTACTCAAATTTGAGTCATTGCGCCAAACATCCCGGTTGGTTGAGTGCGGCTTGCTCTATTTTTTGTCAACATTTCATGAAGAAAAGAGAGGAAACTACCCTAAATTTGAGTACAAATTTCAAACGCTTGCTCAATTTTCGGTGTTTATAATTAAAAAAAAAGTATATTTTTCTTCCCATGCGCACATTTTAGGTATTTATAACTCAAAACTTTGGCAAGTGTTTTTTTCTGTGTAAAACCAACACAACGTGGTAGTTAAACGCAATAACTCAGTTTTGAGTAGAATTATATAAATTCTGGATTTCGCATTATCACTACTCAATTATCAGAGGTACTGAAAAAAGGAGTGATCGTCATGCTGTTACGAAACTTGAATCCGCGAAAAGGGCTTTGCAATGGAACAAGAATGGTTATTGAGAAATTTGCAATGGAACAAGAATGGTTATTGAGAAACTCGATAGAAGCACAATTACTGCGAGAATTATCTCGGAGTGTAATCGCGGAGACGTTGTGATGATCCCAAGAATAGATTTGGCTCCAAGTGACTCTACATTACCGTTTATTCTACGTCGACGGCAATTTCCAATCATACCAGCATATACTATTACGATCGATAAATCGCAAGGACAGACATTTGATCATGTGGGAATTGAAAGCTGCATTGAATTCACCGCATAAAAAACTCTATTCAAAACGTAGAAATATGTAATGCTTTGCTTATTTAATCTACAAGCGTGAATAACACATGAACCGTTTATATTGAAAAAAAAAAACGCTTGCCACGGGCGCTACTGCGTCCACAAATAAACTAGTTCTAACATAATAAACCAATTAAAGTGGCCAATTAATCATAGATTACCAATAATATGAAATGACTGCCGATTATCGTACTATTAGAAGCCAAAATTGAAAATATTCAAGTTCTCCAGTATAAAAATTGACTGTCCCTTTCAGATTGACTAAAACAATGAAGGACATTTATGCAATTTAAAAAAAAGCGATGTTAATATAGAATACCGATTTATTGTGTGAATCGATTTTAAAGATATTGCAAGCAATAAATTAATATTAGACGGAACGATATCCGTTGAGCCAGCTAGTTAAAGCGTAAGCTGGAGTATTCATTTAACAGTACTTTCAACTTGTTTAATACAAGCTGTTTTGCTTGAGACGGAGCCCAGACCTGCACTCCGTATTCCAGTACACTGCGAACTAACGCACAATACAGTGACTTGAATGCATCCATATCATCGAAGTGGGCGGTGTTGCGCTTTAAGAAACCGAGCATTGCGTTTGCTTTCGCAGGTGTTGCGGAGATGTGCTCGTTAAAACGAAGTTTCCGATCATGCACAGAAAAAAATAATTAATTTTAGCAAGCGTGTAAAATTTCCCTTCGTTTAATTCCAAGCCATGGGAGGCGTAAGCAACGAAATTGTTTGCAATTTTTCATGTGCCATACAACAATGTTTGAAGTCTTTCAAAGACTCTGGCCTAGACTCTGGCGTTATCTGGCTTAAATTTACATGAAATATCCCATTAATCTCTGCCAAATCTAGCATTCCCTTTATGTGCATTAGATAACGCGGAAAATTCAGTGTTTCTTTTTATCTGTGTTTTTGACTCCTACTTCGTTGATCGACGTGACCCTCTCTAGTGACGTGTCGTTTCAGCCGACAATTGAATGACAACGAGCGAAGGATATCACTCTGCACTTAGCCGTATTCATCTGCATTCCGTTTAAATCACACCATCGAGACACATGTTCTAAATTGGCTTGTAAAGCACAGCATTCTACAAGCGACATAATAACACGGAACAGCTTCAAGTCATCCGCATAGACCAATTTACCAGAGTTGAAACCTTCGCACAGATCGTTGATGAAGAGGATGAATATAAAAGGGCCAAGGTGGCTGCCCTGTGGTACACCGGAGGGAATATCCAATAAGTCCGATCTAGCGTCGTGCTCATTGACGAAAGCTTTACGACTGAAGCCACTGAATATTCCATGTGGGCAATCCGAGGCGGTTCAGTTTTTCAATGGCCAGTTGATGAGGTACCTTATCGAACGCTTTTGAAAAGTCAATGTAAATGGCGTCGACCTGCCATCGCTTTTCGAGCGCGTTAATCACAGTACCGGTGTATGTCATGAGGTTCGATGTCGTTGACCGCTTTTTAACGAAGCCATGTTGATGCTCAGAGATCACTGACTGCACAACAGGGTACAACGCGTCATGTAACAGCTTCTCAAAAACTTTCGCAAGGCAGTTGAGGATTGATATCGGGTGGTAGTTCTCAACGCTGTGTATTTCCAGCCTTGTGGATAGGAGTTATTTATGCCAGCTTCCTAGCGTCAGGAAACACTCCTTCGGCCAACGATCGATTGAAGATCGTAGCGATGAGACAATACAGCGACTGAGCACACTGTTTGACGAAGACAGCTGGAATGTTATCAGGGCCAGGGCCGAATCTCGTCATTATTGATAGTGACCAAAGGAAGATGAAGATTATACAACGGAAGCCCTTCCAAATAATGTTGCGCCAGCGGAGGTTAGTTGTTATCGTCAGGCAAAGTTCAGAGCTCTCGTGTTCGTAGTAGTTTTGTTGCGAAAGAAACGTTTCCCGAGCTTTCGTAAGCGATTACGACGGTTACGGAGTTGTGGTGTCCACCAAGAACTGCCTTGTAGGCCGCTAAGTTCTAACGGGAACAGTTTAACGGATGATTCGAGCGGGTGTAATCATAGTGTCGTGTCGTGATGTCTGCATAGTATTCTTCCACCCGGGAACGGGCGTCCATAGTTACAATAACCGGCTTATGATAAGCGTTCATTTTTAATAGAGCAGATGGCGGCTCGAAGAGATCTATGATACATGGATCCGTTCACATTCAGAAGATCATTTACTTGATGGAAGCCAGCTGACAACAAAGACTCGACTAAGGCAAGTTCCTGTTCAGTTGACGTGTTAATTTGGAAATACCCCAGAAACTGTTCATCAAACTGCCAGATTAAATTCGGCAGATTGTAGTCTCCAAAGCAGACGATAACATTATGGGAATCGGCAAGACGTTGAGTTTGGTTAACTGATTCCACGTGCCTCGTGGAATTCTCCAGGTTACTGTTTGGCCGAATGTAAATGCAGCAGACATATGTAAAGGGTAAACCGCGGCAGAACAATCCGAACGGCAGTTTGCTCCAGCCTATCCACAAAATTCACAGCTTTGCAGTCAAGCCCCGATTTAACTGCAATCAGCTCACCACCACCTCTTCGCAGACTGCTGGTGGAAACTGCTGCGGTCGTATTGATAAATTACATAAAGGGCGATACGGTCAAAATTTGGTCAATATCAACTTGACGTATTTCTTTCAATTTTGCATTTAAAAAACCTGAACACCCCTCATTTTGAAGGTGTGTGTGTAGAATGTTGCTCCTAATTTGATTTTGGAATTCACTCTTCAGTTGTCAAAATGCCGTCCAAGCAAGAAGAGCAGCGTATCAAAATTTTGCTCGCGCATCGCGAAAATCCGAGCTACTCGGACGCAAAGTTGGCAAAATCGCTAAAAGTTGCCAAATCAACCGTTACAAATGTAATTAAAGTGTTTGGGGAACGTTTGTCGACAGCCAGGAAGTCTGGATCGGGGGGAAATCGAAAACCGGAAGCCGCTGAGACGACAAAGAGAGTTGCCGGTAGTTTCAAGGGAAACCCTAACCTATCTCTCCGAGATGCCGCAAATAAGCTGGGTGTATCGTCTACAACCGTGCATCGATCCAAAAAACGAGCCGGACTATCGACTTACAAGAAGGTAGTGACTCCAAATCGCGATGATAAACAAAATACGACGGCCAAAGCGCGATCCCGAAGGCTGTACACGACGATGCTGACGAAGTTTGACTGCGTGGTAATGGACGACGAAACCTACGTCAAAGCCGACTACAAGCAGCTTCCGGGACAGGAGTTTTATACGGCAAAAGGAAGGGGAAAGGTAGCAGATATTTTCAAGCACACGAAACTGTCAAAGTTCGCAAAGAAATATCTGGTTTGGCAAGCCATCTGTACCTGTGGCTTGAAAAGCAGCATTTTCATAGCTTCCGGGACTGTCAACCAAAAAATTTACGTGAAAGAGTGTTTGAATAAACGTCTGCTGCCTTTCCTGAAGAAACACGGTTGTTCCGTACTGTTTTGGCCGGATTTGGCATCTTGCCATTACGGTAAAAAGGCCATGGAGTGGTACGCCGCCAACAACGTGCAGGTGGTTCCCAAGGACAAGAACCTTCCCAACACGCCAGAGCTCCGCCCAATTGAGAAATACTGGGCTATTGTCAAGCGGAACCTAAAGAAGACCAAAAATACTGCTAAGGACGAGCAGCAGTTCAAGGCAAACTGGCTTTCTGCGGCGAAGAAGGTGGACAAGGTGGCTGTACAAAATCTGATGGCAGGGGTCAAGCGTAAGGCCCGGCAATTCGGATTTGGAAAAGCGGAAGCCTAACTGAATATTTTTCCTGAATTTTATACTAATTGAACTTGAAAAAGAAATTTAATTTGATTTTTTAAATAAACGATTTCACCGATTTATACGCGTTTTCCCTTGACCAAATTTTGACCGTATCACCCTTTAAGTACACGCCAACTCAGTGGAAGCAATTTTGGTGTGAAGCCATGTTTCCGTTAGAACGACAATTTTAAAATCGCTCGCAAGCAGAGAAAGCAGCAAAGTGTTGGGTTTCGTTCTTAATCCACGGAAGTTCCGATAGTAGATCGTTATTGACGGGAAGGATGCGGCTCACTTGCATTCGACGTAGGATGATGCAATTGGGATTCGGATCTTTCTACTCGCATCGTTATTGCTAAGTCTGTGATGCCGTTGTGAGTGGACGTAGCTCCGGGATAATCGATGGCTGTGGACGGTTCGATTATGCCGTTCCCGGATCAAGGACCCGAGGAGGCTTCCAAAAATGTTGAGCATTCGATCCATTGTCAACAAATTCTCGGAACTCAATTTGCGAGGGCCACGTAGAAGGATCGATTGCTCTAGCTTTTAAGCCTCGGTCGACTCCTACCTTGTAAGATACGAACGTGAGCGTAGATAATGGTCGACCTTTGGAAGTATTGTAGTGATCACATCATCCGTCCGCAAGCATTCCTTCACGAGATAATGAACGTCTGCATCACTAACGTCCGGGGATATTTTGGTCAGATACACCCAAACTCTGTCGTCATTACTCGCTGACGGTCCTGCAAGCACAACTGTGGCGTAATAAGCAGTACCTCGAAAAATTTTGGACATTTGTTCTTGCGTGGGTATTGCGTCTTCATCGCGGAATTTTTTTCGGAGTAGATCGGTTTCCCAAATGGAATCGGTGAGGTACCGGTGATAAAACTGCCGGTGATAGCTCGTTAAATCCTCCCTAGATTTCTTGTCTGAGCTCCACAATCAAACTTTGCTTGAGTCCATTTTCAGATACTCAACGTGCTTTTGGTACACGCCATTGACCTCCTTCCGTGCCGCATTCATTGAAACCAATGTGTTTTTAAAACGGGCATTTCCCATAATATCACGACATCCTTTGCACATCCAAAACAGTGCTGGTTTGTCTCTAACGTCCTGGTAAAATGCTTCTGTAATCTTGGCGCAGCTGAAATGGAAATTTGCTTAGTAAAAACCACCTTAAACAACTTCCACATTGCTCATGGTTACTTCCATATTAGAAATAACCGTAAAAATGCTCTAAGCATCACTCAGGCGTTACTCCGTTAGGCGAAAATGTTATAGCGGCAAAACTGGCAACATTGGCAGAGATCACAGAGAGCTATGATAGTTTAACTGACACTACCTTAAGTAGGTGGCAATGGTGGCAAAGCAGATTCGTTTGTTTACTTTCTTTGTTTACAGACTAGTGATGGTCGATGCAGGAAAAATGCTTTTTTTAGGTCCGAGCGGAATTCTGATGGAGTTTTCGGATATCAGAATGAGAGGGCGAGCAGAAACAAGTATTGTTTATTGGCTTGAATGGTACAGGTGAGTACAACTACTACGGTAAATGCTTCAATAATTGCAGTACTGGGCGCAATCGTACGATGGGAGGATGATGAAGGTTTTGTTTTTATTTCGGCGATCAGCTACAAGTCGGCAATGTTGGCAAGCACAGGTGGAGAGAAGCGAAGTGGGAGGTTTTTTTATAAGTGGTGGCACAACTTCAAAAAACGGCAGTGTTGGCAGATCTGTTGCCAGATCTGATTGGTAGCAATCATGGTGGCCTCACCTGTACACAGAAGATGTTTCTATTCTATTCTATTGTTATGAAACGTGCGGACTTTAACACGTGGTGTACGATTTTCAATAAATCCGGCTAGTTCATCTGCTTCGTTGACGACGTGTACATTGTCGGCAGAACGTTCCAGATGGTAGCTGATCAGTATACCAAGCTGAAACGTTCAGCGAAAAAGGTTGAATTGAAGGTGAATGCGTCGAAGACGTCGAAAAGTACCTGCATGCAGTTAGAGTTTTAGAACGACGCGTAGTTAGGTTCATATTGCTCGGTGTATGTGAAAACAGCGTATGGAGGAGAAGGGTGAACCACAAGCTGGCGAAGCTCTATGGCGAACACAGTATCCAGAAAGTTGCTAAATCTGGAACGGTACAATGGGTGGGGCATGTTGTAAGAATGTCGGACAACAATGCCGCCACAATGATGTTTGCCTCGAATCCGACCGGTACAAGACACAGAGGAGCGCAGCGAACTAGGTGGTTAAATCAAGTGGAGCAAGACCTTGGAATTGTGGTAAATTCTAAGAACTAGAGACAAGCAGCCCTCAACCGAGTTTTATGCAGAAATATCGTGACGCAGGTGCGGTTCTGAAAGGACGTTGGACCAGCACATTTTCAAAACCAGCATGTTTTCAAAAAGTTGATTTATTCAACCTCCTTTCGCACCTTGTAGTTAACGCAACCCATCAAATCCAACGCAACACTTGCGCCATCTTTCTTACACTCTTTCATCCACTCTCTCCTCAAATTCTTGTCCTTTTTTTAAGACCTTCTCTGTTTTCCGGAGCCATCGTGCCATAATACAAAACCAGTGATGGAGTGGAATAAAGCCAACAATATTGTTTTTGTGCCGAATGGGGGAAAATCTTCCAAACTCACCAGAAATTCGCCTAAACTTGCACACACGATATCTTGAGGTATGTCATTTCATAGTTTTACCAAACGTTTCTTGAAAGTTTCCACGGTTAGTCCTTTGGTATTCCCCAGCTTGACCGGCAAGTAGCACAATGCAAAGAAGTTGGTAAGATTCAAATTAGGACAAGAGGTCGGCCATACGCCCGATGAAATTAATTTTTTTTTTCTTTTCAATTCGAATGCTTCTGTCAACAAAAAGTGTTTCTTATAGATTATTCTTTAAATAGATGTAAACAATAAATAAAGGGTGTATTCGATAAAAATGGCACACACATATAAACTCATCAAAATTAAACTGATTATCGGATTTTCTTGGAATTTTCAAGGAATGAAGAACTACTAATGAGTTTTGATTTGCAACATTTGTTTTATTCAATTTCGTCTCCCATCCCGAATGCCCGCACCTTCCTTTTCACTCCACCCATCAAATTTTGTACAACCGATTTTCCCAGTGTTTTTGTTGTTTTTACCCAAATTTTCTTCATTTCTAGCCCTTTTTTTATAGTTTTGGGATGTTTGCAAAGTTCCGTTTTCATAATTGCCCAGAATTTTTCAATTGGACGAAGTTCCGGTGAATTTGGTGGGTTCATATCCTTTGGCACAAAATTGACTCCGTTGGCTCGGTACCACTCCAATACGTTTCGAGCGTAGTGGCAGGATGCTAGATCAGGCCAAAACAGAGTTGATCCTTTGTGCTTCTTAATGAATGGCAAGAGACGCTTCTTAAGGCACTCTTCCATGTAAATCGCACCGTTTATTGTTCCGGAAGTGATGAAGGGAGCATTTATTTCACCACATCCGCAAATCGCCTGCCAGATTAGAAACTTCTTTGCAAATTTCGATAGTTTCTTCTTTCGAACATCCTCCGGAACATCGAACTTCGACTTGGCAACGATATATTCTTGCCCAGGAAGTTGACGGAAGTCGGCCTTGACGTATGTTTCGTCATCCATCACGATGCAACCGGATTTGGTGAGCAGCTTCGTGTAAAGTTTCCGGGCGCGGGTTTTCGCAGTGATGTTTTGTTTTTCATTCCGGTTTGGGGCGTTTTGCACTTTGTTAACATGTAACCCAGCACGCTTCATGGTTTTCTGCACAAGACCGACTGACACCTTAGAGGGATTCCATCCAGAATGTGCCGGAAATCCCAAAAATCATACCCGATCATCATTGATTTGGATGAAACTTGGCACATGAGTTCGGTACGTTGGAAAAAAAAAATTCCATTGGTGTTAAGATAATTTGGGTTCAAGAGTAACTTTTGAGATGGGCGTATGTGTTTTTTCCAACATTTTACTTGAAAAATCGTAGTTCAAAAACCATTACATTTAGAGAAAAACTTTATGTAAGGGAATTGTAGGGAACTAAAAAGCCTTTCTTAAAAAATATACACAGAAAAAACTTTTTTTTTTTCATCAAGAAAAATCAAAAATAATTACTAAAAATAAAATATCTAAAAAAAATATTTTTAATATTTTTTTAATTTGTTGTATGAAAATTTGAGGAAAAAAGACACGTTTTAAAAAAAACTCTAGGATGGACGCTCTTATAATAAAAAAGTTTTTTAAATAGCGAACTTTGGTGTATATTTCAAATTTTGGTTATTCATTCTTATAAATAAATTTTGATGTTACAATATGGTTTTGGAGATCATTACAAACAATAATGATCATAATGATAAACCACGTAAACGCAACCGTTTTCAAGATATTTCTGATTTTCTTTCAATAAAATTTCAAAACCTCAAAAAATACGCCCTTTTCATAAATTACTCGTGATATTAAAACAACAATAGCTAACGATTGTTTCTCTTGTGTTTTTAGCCTTTTTAAAACACATGTATGTGCCTCTTACTTACTCTTAACAGCTCGTCGATTGAAAAAGCTTCACTTAAAGTTATAAGACAAAAATAATGAATTATGGTTGGATTTATATTTATATATACCATTTATTAGTCTCGGTCATTGATAATATTACATAAACATTATATAAACTATTGATTGCTTTTATATATATTATGAATCCTGCCTTCTTCGTCATTCGAAAACAGTTTTACAAAAACTTCGTTTTCTGAAATTGGAACGAATGAGTGGTACTTTTGTGTACCTGCAATCGTTTTAGTCTGTCGGTAAATTTCATTCCATTCTGCTACCCCTGTTCATACTCTTCATGTGATACATAACAAAACGACATTTTTGTTAAACAATCATCACTTTTTTGGTTCGCCCATTCGAATAACTCTAATGCACTTTTTATAGGGTGTTCATGTTGTACAGCAAGGCTTGCATATCTTGCCATTCGTTTTAATGTACCACCAATTGCATCGCAAGGTCCCTTACCGTGGGATGTTGCGAAAAAATGCCATTCAGCATCAATATTGTATTTCTTTTAAAACTTACAAAGGCTTGCAAAGTTCTTCCTATTTTTATATTGGGATGCTGCCCCGTCAGACATAAACGTAGCTTTCTTTACTTTAATTTTTGTTTGCAAAAAGCTTATTAGTTTTGAAATAAACACCTGCACCGCAATCGTATCATGTTTCAACACTTCTGAGATAACAATGAAACTGATATTTTTAAGTATTCCAGATTCCGTGTAATAAATGACAAAAGGGTGAATAGTGGCTTGCTCATTACTCCAATAACTACTTTGAACAGCATCTTGAAAAACAAATGAATAATTTTCAGAAAAATCACAAATTATTATTACTTCGCCGTCTTTAAGACAACTTTTATAATCTCTCAAGAAACTAGACTGCTGAGATTTGACAAAATCGTGGGATACTAATTGTTCCAACTTTTCACAAAAATAAGCAATAAATTCATCAATTGGTTTAACAAGTGTCTCTAAACTACATCTATCAGTTGAAATCCATTGCTCAAAAGATATTTCAACTAAACCACGTTTTTCTAATTTGTCTGTTAAACTACTCTCAAAATCTGAAAAGCCTGGACATCGTTCGCATTCACGGAGGTAACATTTTTTAGTTCTAGTTGATGAGCTACATAATATTTCTTCAAAACACAATTAATAATCATTCTCGAATGAATATGTTCTAAGACCATGAAGCATCAAGTTAATGTTCTCATGAATGGTGCTAACACAAATGTTATGAGAACCTGTGCTGCCAAGTAATTTGCAATGCTTTGGTCTTAGTGCTGCAAGAGAGCTAAACCCAACAGCATTTTGATGCATCTCTTGAAATTTAATGAAAGCTTCTCTTAATGAACAAACTAAAAGGCGCTTTTGAATATGAACCCTCTTACCTTCACTCCTCACTGAAACGTAGTCGTTCATACCAAGGGTTGCTCGTGTAATCTCATCACTGTCGTAAAATTGCAAAATTTGGTTTTTTATTTCCGGGTTCAGACCGTGTCCCAGCTTTTCGTCACCTTCGTGCTTTGCAAGGAATTTAGCTTGTGATACGATGTACTTGTTTGTTATTCCAAATTCTGCCATTACTCTTTGATTTGTCCAAGATTGTGGTAAAACCGAAAGTATCCTTACTTGATCGTCCCTCGAAGTTTCTGGATCAGCATACCGGTCCTTTAGCTGCGCGATTATTTCGTCATATTCGGCTGCTTTCACTTTCAATTGTTCCAGGTCATCCTCCTCCGCTTGATCCCCAAATATGTGTGTCCGAATGCCGTTTGAAACATCTTTGAACTTTTTGCGGGCATAATTTACGTTCAGGAACTTTTTAGCCGATATTGGCGAAACGTTGATTCCAGCTACGCCCTTGTTAAATAGCTCAATATTATGGCGCCTTGAATAATCTTGCACACTGCTATCAGATGGCACTGACATTAATGATATTGCCGATGGCGTTTCCTCGAGACCATACAAGTCTACTTGCCGTGATGTAGATGGTTGTGGATCCATAATGTTAGTAATTGATGGTTTCTCACTAGGCTCCGAAATTGCAGCATGGGATTGTTCCGTTCTATTTAAATGCAAACGACAATTATCACAAATCATCAAAGAAGTGTCCAAATGTGTTTTGCCCATAAACTTGAGTTTTTTGACATTTTGTTCGGTTAATTTACGAATGTTTTTTGAGCACCGATTAGTGGGAAACGGCATACAACACTTCTTCATGTTAAACTCCATTTTCAGTTCACTCAGATAGATTTTACTGATGAATGCGACTATGTATGAGCATATATATTGGCTGTGGTACCTTTGGAAATGCAGGTATAAAACATCTCTGGTAGTTTACAGGCAGCGTACATTAGCTGTTTTTTTATGAGAAGATATACCTGACATACGTTATAGCTGCTATTTGTCTACCTACCTTAAACAATATGTGTTACTTTCATCGCTACATCACCGAACTGTTCGGAGTGTAGTTTTCACACACTACACCCGACCTCTAACATCGTTGGAGCTTGGCAAAATAGTCAGCAGTTCGATTAATATGCTTCTTCTATATGACCCTCCGCATAATTTCATCATCTGTCCATTTCACACTTGTCGCCCCTGCGACATCTATCTCGCTGTTACTTTCATCGCTTTAGCAAATTCGCTCCCTTCATTCTCTGAGCGGCCCGACCGATACAGCCATAAAACAATTATAAATATATTGATTGCAATATTAAAACAATAGTGCTATTTATCTTGTTCTTTTCAAATGAGTCTTCTTATCATCCTGATATCAAAAGAAAAGAGGACATTAGAGTAATGTGAACGTTATAATATGAAGATCTTTGAAAATTTATCATTTCTGGTGGAAATCTCGATTAACTTAAGAAAAGAGCGAATTTTCTGAGGTTGTTTCATTCTATTGAAATAAAATCCGAAAAATCTCGAAAACGGTTGCGTTCAGGTGATTTATCATTACCATCATTATTGTTTTTAATGATCTCCAAAATCATATTGTATAATTAATTTTCATTTATAATAATGAATAACCAAAATTTGAAATATGCACCAAAGTTCGCTCTTCGGAAAACTTTTTCATTATAAGAGCGTCCATCCTAGAGTTTTTTTCAAAACGTGTCTTTTTTTTTTTCAAATTTCAACAAAACAAATTTGAAAAATATTAAAAATATGTTTTTTTTTATATTTGATTTTTAGTATTTATTTTCGATTTTTCTTTATGAAAAAAAAATTTTTTTTTCAGTGTACATTTTTTTTACAAAGCCTTTTTAGTTCTCTACAACTTCTCGATATAAAGTTTTTCTCTAAATGTAATGGTGTTTGAACTACGATTTTTCAAGTAAAATGTTGGAAAAAAAACATACACCCATCTCAAAAGTTACTCTTGAATCCAAATAATCTTAACACCAGTGGATTTTTTTTTTCAACATACCGAAGACGTGTACCAAGTTTCATCAAAATCGAAGATAGTTGAGTTTGGTGACCGACCGATTTGGCGTGGAATCAGTCCTTAGACTTTTTAGCGACATCTCGAATTGAATTGAATTGTTGTACGACTTTCCTGGCCATTTTACTGTCCATTGGACCACTTTTACGACCACTCCCTTCCTTCCTTTGGACACTCAGACGCTCCTTGAAGGTTCTTATTACACGAGACACAGTAGTATTTGCAATTCCAAGCCTTTTAGCAATCCACCGGTGGGACGCCCCTGGATTTTGATTGTGAGTGCACAAAATTTTCTCACGGACAATTTCTTGTTTCGACGACATGACTGGAACTACTGAATGTATAACTATGAAACTTGGCAGATGTAAATAATACACTATGGATAAGATCTACTCAAATTTCTAGGTTTTTTACTCATACGATTCAAAAGTTACAGAAGATTTTCTGTGTGCCATTTTTATCGAATACACCCTTTAGACATTTAAATAAATCTAAAATATATAATTGAAAAAGCTGCACTAGATGTCACTGACAGAATACACAGTAATTGATATGTTTCCTTCTACCTTAATTCCAATGAGCGACCAAATTCGTGATATCACGATCTTATGTATGTCTAGCATAATTCATTCGATGTATGCCAAGGTGATATTGCTTATTCATTTAGTATCAATTAATAATCGTAAGTGTCATCCTAAAATAGAGCAGCGAAAAGAAAAAAACGCAGCCGATTATGCTCAATGCCGCCCATTCTTTAAGCATATGTGCGAGCAAGGAAAACTAAGTTAACATAGTGCTTTGTAAATGATAATGGGTCGAAGGCGAAATGGTTCCTGGAAAAGAGAGATACAAGTATGTGGAGGGGTATTATATGAAGAATTACTATGCATAATGTTTTCCTTTGTTCAGAAAAGCGTCCTTATGTTGGTTCCTTTGTAAATAAACATGCACAACTACTCTGCGGTGGTAGGCAAGGCAGTCTAAATATACCCTTACACAGATTGGTCCCATATTGTCATGCATTGAATAGTACCATTTATAAAGGGCCTGCCGCGGCGAAAGTTGGTAGGAGTGCGCGACAATGCTGCATGTTTGCAAATTAAGTTTTGTCGCGCTTCAATGAACTTATGCAAGATAATGGTCTCAAACAAACGTGATCAATTAACGTACAAGGTAAACTTTGGAAAATGTTTTTGTAATTATGGTTCCGATAGAAGTGCATTTACATGTGCGGCAAAAGGGCATATGCGCGTTCTCACTCCGGTACAACTCCTATTTGCTAATATCTAAAGAAGCAACGCAACGGGAACGTTTCTGCAATTAATCACATCTTGTTGTGCATGTCATAATTTATGATAAATTATGATTCGGGAAATGTGCCTGCTGGAGCAGGTGTCTCAATATTGCATACATCGTCCCGAGGACGTTCAAAGCTTTGTTATTTTTATTGGTATGTATGCACGTTGATATTTATGCAGTTATGTAAATAATCACCCTTTAATCAAATTTACGAGAAATGAATGATAGTTTTGCTTCGACTTCAGTTGTTATACTTTCGAAATCTAGGCCGGATGCTATCTGCCATATTTTCTCCTACAATTTATATCTGCCATATCAACAATTTTAGAATTTCTTCTCGAAGAAACCTTGAAGATACTAAGTTCTGATATATCTTCTCAACATCCTCAACAGTGGGCCTGGGTTCAATCTCAGTCGCCGTCGGTGGTTTTTCTAAGGCGAAAAAGACCTGGTCACGTCTCCTTTCAGAAGGGAACTAAAGTTGCTGGTGTTGGCCCCCGGCTCATATTCATGAGCCGATAGGGTCCAGGTGGTGGAGTCGTCTTCCCGGCGTTGGTGATTGTCACCATGTGAGGAAATAGGCCGACGGAAAAAAAGTCTTATTTTCACGAAATCATCAAAACCGAATCTTTCACGCGTCAATCCTTTGATTACGGGTAAAATAAACTGCGAAGCGATGAGGAGCCTCTTCCATTTACAGCTCGTTGCTCATTTCGATTGTTCCATCGTAATTTTCCAACACGGCAAGCCTTTTTGGATAAATGTACAACTTGTGAGGCGACACATATTTAACGATCGTTTTAATGATTTAAAATACAGTTCTCAAACCATACTTTGGACATCTTGAACTGGGAAAAATTGTTTGTCTGATTTTCTATGATCTTTTGTATGTATAATGTATGATGTGCCATGTTTCTGTACTACAATGAGTGTTAATGAATGTATAGAAAATATGGTATCCATGTACATTTGCGTTGTACGCGTGTATTTGTGATGGTTTTAATGTATTCATAATAGCATGCTGTTCGTTTGATTGTCATTTTTCTTTTATTTACTAGTTTGCACGGTTTAAATTCTTCGTTTGCCAAATGTCACGTATTGAAAAAGACATGAAAATTAAGGTTTAGGAATCGGAGTGCATTGAAATTCATCGAGTGTGAAATTGATCATAAACCAGTTTGGGGAACACTGAACTAACAGGAAGAGGCAAAAACTCCGGATCTTCCAACTCTAAATTGGATTAGAAAGTGGTAGCTCTAATTTGAGCAATTGAATGCACTATGGTCCAGATCACGAATTTACGAGGAAACATGCTCCCAGCGCCTAAACTTGAAACATTACAGCAAAGTGATGTGCTACAACATGGTTTGTATTACTTAGGCCCATTTTTTGTTGATTGAAATTAGGGTGGTCCCCATTTTCACGGAAATACAAAAACTCATAGTCGTGGAAGAATAATACTAATTTCATCAGGTCGTCATAATGTTCAAGTTGAATCCCGTACAGTAAAGAATCATCTATTTGTTTGAATAAAACATAATTTTTTTAGATGATTTGAAAAAAAAATAAGAATAATTTATTTGCAATTCAAAATGGCGTCATAAATCGATTTCCAACCCCCATACGCTAATCTTCATACAAAAGTATCCATATTGCAGACTTTTGTCAGAATTTTTAAATATCTACGGGGCTGAAGCCTTCATTCTGAATTCCCAAATAATATCGGTCATTGAGACGCCGTTCCAAAAATATCCATATTTACCCTTTCTCCGATATCAAAAGCTTTTATCTTGACTCGATTCCTAGTCATTCTGCGCTACAGTACTCAAGCAGCAAAAAACAGTCAAAAAAGGTTACTGCATCTTGATTGTGACTTCTTTGAGCCACAAAGCAGTTACTTCAACCGATTTGTAGCCAGAGTGCTACTAGGGTGCACCTCACTTTTTTTCAAAACAGAAGCAGTCATCATGGATTTTAAAACGGCATTGGGTATCGATTTTCAACCTTAGTTGGCCAAAATACCTGATCCAGCAATATCCATATTGTAGAGTATTTAACAGTATTTTTTTACGCAATATAAAGCCACTATCTAGAATTCCGAAATGGCGTCGGACACCAATTTTCTGCTCTTATACGCCGTTTTCTATCCAAATATTCCAATTTTGCTGGGGTTTTGACAGTGGTTACCAGTTTTTTTCCTTATCGGAAAGCACCATCTTTGATACCAAAATGACGTCAGGCAACCAGGTACAATTTTGTACAAGACTGACAAAGAGGCGTGACTTTGAAGTGCTCCACAAAGTGTTTAAATAGCGGAAACTTTCAATCAAAGTCGATTCAATGTCAACAAAACAAGCAATGGCAACTGTAACAACACCGAAAACCTCATCATATCTTAAAAGTGATGAAGTAACTCGGTATGCACTAAATAAAAAATACGGAATATACTACAATAGATGAAATTACTGGTCGCTGTGGTTTATGTCCCGAACAGAAGAAAAAAACAACGATGCTGAAATGGGCACTCGCAAAGTAACATAATGGTTTAAATCATTAGGAAAAAATTAAAATTACATATGAGAATCAATTTGAACCGATTTGCAACAGTAGTAATTATGCTTTTGGAACCACTTACAAGGTGTGATGGTATTTTACAAATTTACGACATTTTACACTTCAGTGCATTCGTGTCGGTCAATTCTTCTTAAATAATTCTCAATTTCTACACCATTATAATTTTGCATTTTCTGTTCTCCAAATTTTTTTTTAAATCTTCTGCTGCTTGTTCAGCTTATCCTTTTCCGTATATTTTCTTTGGCTTCCATCCTTCCATTTATCTTCTTCCCCTTTTATTCTTTCTCTTCTCTTCTTCCACTCCATCTCCTCCGTTTCTCTTATCCGCTCCTTTTATTCCATTTCTCTACTCCAATTATCTTCTTCTGCTTCGTTTTATCCGTTTTTCTACTTTTTTTTCTTCGGATTTGTGTCTTTCGCATCTCTTCCTACGCTTATCTTCAATCGTTTCTCTACCTCCGCTACTTATTTTCCAAATTTATTCTTCTGCTAATTTTCTTTTACTCTTTTCTTCTTCTGTTTCTCTTCCTCCATTTATCTTCTCCCGCGTGTCTTCTTCTGCTTCTCTCATTCCGATATTACTCTTACGTTTAACGTCTTCTGTTTCCTAGAGGGTTTGAGCTGTTTAGTGGAATACCTGTAACTAGAAATTAGAAGAAAAAATAGTATCTTAAATGGAATTAAATGGAAAATACTAATTTTTCTTCTAATTTCTAGTCTTCTGTTTAATTTCTCCTGCTAATCTGCTTTCGTTTCTCATCTACTGCCCAGACAACGAAAATGCACGTATATTGAAAGTTGTCTTTATGATATACAAACATATATGTAAGTAAACAAATCGTACAGAATGCAAAGAATATGGCTTATACGCGCAAAAGTGGAGGCCATATACGTGCAAATTCCATTGTTTTCTTAAACGAGTTGATTTGCTATTGTATGCGATTGAATTTGTAATAACAACTTCGATTTAAACAGCTTTGCGATGTTTATCCGATGTAGTTTGTAACGCAGTACGATGAATAAATGACACATCGTATATAAGTCGAAGATTTGCACCCGTTATGATTTAACCTAAATATAACACGATAAAGGCCACAATTAATTGCGATATTGACTTAATATATAGGAATATACGATACTATTTGAACACTGTTATACGACTTGTGGTTGTCAGGGCGCTTCTTATATTATGTGTCACTTCTTTCGTTTTTCTTCTGTTACTTCAATTCTTTTGTTTCTTTTCTTCTGCTTCTTATCTTACCCATTTTCTTATGGCTTCTTTTCTTCTGCTTCTCTTCTTCTATTTATTTTCTTCCACCTCTCTTCTTCCACTCTTCACTTCTTCCAGTCTTCCATTTTTCATTTTCCAGTTCTCTTCTTCCAGTCTTCCATTTTTTTTTCCAGTTCTCTTCTTCCATTTCTGTCCATCCTTTTCTCTTTTTACACTTCTCTTCTTCCGCTTATTTTCTTCCGTTTCTCTCATTTTGCTCAACCATTCGTTCGTTTACGCTGTATTTTCATGTTCTTTCCATGTTTCCAATTTTTCTATTTTACTTCTTCGTCATCTTGCGTCACTTTTGTTTACACCTTCAGTCCTATTTATATTAACTTTTTCTTATTTACATACTGGATCTCTGAATTATCTTCTCTTTTTCCACTTCATCGTTTGTCTCATCAACTTCCGTTTGTTTATTGTTTTTATATGTTACTTGCCACCTTACTTTATCTGCATCCTTTTATTAGTTATCGTTGATTCGCTTTCACTGTATTGCTTTTTTTCATTCATTTCTCCTCTTCTGAGCCGTATTTTTTCAATTCTTTTACATTTCCTTTATTCGCTGTATTCTCTAATATCTTCTTTCTTCCAATTTCTTTGCTAATAAAGACTTTATTGAATTTCCTTCCTAAGTTGAATGCTCGTACAGTTCTCTTAACACTGCTCATGAGATCTTGGGCAAGGCTTTGTCCATCTTTTTAACACAATTTCTCCCAGTTTTTCTTCAAAGCTTCATCGGTTTTGAATGTTTTTCCGCTTTTCTTCAACTTCTTTTTCATTATCGCCCAAAAGTTTTCGATCGGACGAAATTCTGGTGTATTTCGCGGGTTCGGGATCACATTTACGCCCTTTGCTTCGTACTAATCCATTACAGGCTTGGCGTAATGGCACGAAGCGAGATTCGGCCAGAACAGACCACGGTGAGAGCGGAGGAAGGGCAGCAAGCGCTTCTGCAAGCATTCCTCTCGATAAATCTGCCCGTTTATGGTGCCGGTTGTAACGAACGGCTTACTGTACCGTCCGCACGCGCAGATTGCCTGCCACAACAGGTACTTCTTCGCGAATTTGTCCATCTTTCTCTTCCGGAACTTTTCCGGAACCTCCATGCGAGACGTACCGACAAAAAACTCGAGGCCGGGGATTTGTTTGGTGTCCGCCTTGATATATCTCTCGTCGTCCATGATTCCGGTTTGGCGCCTTTCTGACCTTACAAACACGTAGCCCAGCCCACTTCATGGTCTGCAAGATGAACCCTTTCGACGAATTGACCTTTTTGGCCACGTCTCGGGTGGAAAGGTTCGGGTTATTCTTAAAGTACTGCCTTATCTTCCGCGCCTTCTGTGGGTATTCCGTTTTCGGTTTTCAGCCGCTTCCAGCGCGCCACGCGATGATCTTCGTCTTTTGGAACATCTTCACAACGCGAGACACGGTAGAATGGTGGATTTCAAGCCTTTTGCCGATCCATCTGTGCGACTGACCAGGATTATCGATCACCGCGCCCAAGATTTGCTGTCGTAGCTCTTCTTGTTTCGAATGCATCTTACCCATACTACTTGACAGATTACGATAAAATTTTGCACACATATACATAACACTCCAACTAGTATTACCCAATATTTCATTAATTTTTAACCACGCGATAAAAAGTTACTCTCAAAACAAAGTGTCGCATTTTTTCCGAGTCCAATCTTTATCTAAATTTACTGTCTTCATTATCAGTTGCCCGTAATTTATTCCATTCATCTTCTTCATTATCTTCGCTTTCATATTTTCAACTTCATTTGAATCTCCTACGTTCACCGCCTTTTCTACTGCCTCTCGATCTACGTTTGTTTTACCTCCGATATTGTTTGTTTTATCTTCTCTCCTTCGGTTCTCCCTATTTCGCTTTTTCTTCTGTTCACAAGCTGCGTTACTCATCGATTGCAAGCAGAACTTCAGCAATCGCTTTTCGCTGTTATCTATTCAGGTTGGTCACCGCATTCAGGTTGGTCAGTTCGATATCGTATTTCGGTCTAGCTGCTTCGAACTTTCTGCAGTGCAATATTACGTGGCGGACATCCACGATCGTCCCACAACAATCACCTACTGGTGGAGTTGATTTTTTTTAATAGAAACTCGTGGGTAAGCCGTGTATGGCCAATGCATCAGCGAGAGAGTACTGGTCAGAGGACTTGTTTTGACTGAACCGTTTTTTGTCACATCCTTCACCTCCCGCAGTTTCACGTCTCTCATTTGCGCTCCAATCCAATTGATTCATTGCTTTCGTAGCGTCTTTCCTAGGGATAGCGACGTCAAGTGGCGGACTATTCCGCGCATCACCTGCGAGACGATCTGCTTCCTCGTTGCCACGGATACCGGCATGTTCAGGAATACAACAAAGGGATAGTTTCGTAGTAGGTTTTCTATTTCTTGAATCCTGATTTGCCTGTCTCGATGGCCATAAGGCAGCTGGCCGAGTCAGACAATATGATTAAATCGTTTGATGCACTTATACTAAGGGCCGATTGGATCGCAAAGGCCTATGCTGAGAAAACGCTACAATATGATGGAAGACCTATTGATTTTTGAAGGTTGCCGCTGAACACGCATGCTCCTACATTATCGTTACACTCCGTCAGTGTAGACTTCTGTGGCACGATTGAACCTGGTTGCCAGTAATTCCTGTATAATGGGACACATAAAAACCGCGGGATATCCTGCCTTAACCTGTCGTTTGAAGTCCCATACAATGCGTGGCTTGGTTTTATTCCACCTTCGATTAGCGAGTCAGGTCCGTACAGCAATGTTTGGCGCCAACAATCTTCATGAACCGTAAACCGATTAGATGATCGTTGTATAACATTTCCATAGTCCTTCTCCATCATGCGAATGGCAGCACGAGTAAGAGATTGTTGTGTCAGGAAGCCGAATGATAATGTACCCGCTTCAGCCATAATAGCTGAAATCGGGTTGTTGACGTATGCTCCAGAGGCAAATCGCATCATGCGGTTGTAAACGGGTGCTAACGTTGGGGCCTTACCTTCACCCGCACTGACAAAACTAGCAGCATCAATCATAGTAGCCCATGAGTCGGCAGACAAAATTTGACGGCAAAAACAGTGAAGCAACTCCATTCAGAAGTGTGCGGCACCTTTCCACGTCGAAAGCGGACATCGTGTGGCACTTTGTGGACGCCGGATACGCCCGCTCCTTGGCCCTATTAGACAAAATCAGAGCATCGAAAGAATAGCCGGTTCCGGACGGCCGATGGTCTTGACCGACAAGAAGCTCCAAAGGATGCTAAAGAGGAAGACGGAGGGAAAAGTGGCTACATCGCTGCGTGCGCTAGGTCACAAACAGTGAAAAAGTTCTTGTCGAACATGAACATACATGTCAGGAAGCGGAAGTCTCGTCCACTGGTTTCGGAGCTGCAGGCAATGACGCAGCGGCAGTGGCTGAATAAGATGCTCAACTGGATTTTCCCGGCGAATCGCGACGCGGCGGTGGTGATGGACGACGAGACCTATATCACCCTGGATGGCAACGACTGGCAGGGCACTTCGTATTTTACTTTCCTCATGAAAGAAGTGAGCTCGGAGGTGAAGTTCCCAAGTTCCCCAAGAAGGTGCTGCTGAAGCTGACAATCTGAAGGGGTTGCCAAAACCGCTCTTCTTTCGCTCTGGACTGGCCGTGAACGGGGAAGTTTATAGTACGAAATGCCTGTCGAAAGTTGCGCCGTTCATCAATAAATACCATTAGAGCGAAGACGCGGTATTCTGACCGGATCTGGCGTCGGCCCACTACTCGAAGCGATCGTTGGAGTAGATGGAGCGGCTGAATTCGATGTGGTACCCAAATCGGCGAAACCACCCAACGTCCTTCCAGCAAGTAAGGTTAAAAAATACCTTGCATGGCAAATTTATCAAGAGCAATTATATGGCTTAGTTTTTTTTTATCACCATCCGAAAAAATCCTATTTTTTCAAGCAAACGTTAGTGTATGAATGATTAGTATCGTTAGTGCCGATTCATTTGCTCTGCTGACAAAAGGTGTAATGGCGGTTTACTTCATTGGAGAGAAAATTCTTCTTTTTTTTACTTTGCCTAGTAGTTTATTTGAACCGAATCATACCAACAATATAGATGCGGTAATGAAAGGTAGGTGGCTTTTGAGTCGACGAAGATGCTGCAAAATGTTCTGCGCTTATAATTGAATTGTATGAGCGTGTTCCTTCATTTAGCTAGATACACTTTTCTGTTAGTGATGCTGAAAATTCTGTTTAATTCACAGCCTTTCCTATTTCTCCCGCTACAATATTAAATATTAAGTTTACCAAAATGCAGGAATTAAAAAGTCTTGAAAATGGGACAATGCTAACCCTACATCACGTGTCAATCACTTCAATCAATGTCTTTACCACATCGCATCTGAGGAAGCCACTTCATGCATAAATTATTACCCATGCAAAGGCAAATTTCTCAAACAAGAAAAAGTTTTTTTTTCCTGTACAAGGCTTCCGCCGTGCGTCTAGCTTCACTCTGGCAAACAAACTGGTGTGTTGATTGCCGAAAGGGTTTACTCGCCGCAGCATCAAATTGGCTTCTTGAAGGTTAATTTACCGCGCCAAACACACTCATTTTCAAAGCTGCCCCCTCGGCTGCTTGTTACATAATGAGCCATTGTTTGTTCCTCTTCCAGCAGGCAAACGACAATGTTCGCGCAAGGTAATTAACGGTTTGCTCGACTTCGGAACAACATTCCGCGTCCTATCCTTCTGTACTCACCCTCATCCTGCAAAGCGTGTGGCCCTTCAAGATGCGAGTTGTAAAGGGTGGCATGTACAATGTTGACTGTATGTACTGAGAAAATTTCATTTCATCCTGTTTGCTGGTACCTATTAGTGTTTGCTTCAGTGAGCACTTTGAACAAGTGAAGTCATGCGAATCTTGAGGAGATGATATTGTATTTGAATTGAAATAGCCTTGTTATCAGTTGCTCAATCAAATGGCAATATGCCAAGAGGCATACATTCATGGTTCGTATGTTATATGTATGCATTGTCAATCAATATTCTTTATGGTAAGGTTGATAATAATCCTCTCATTAAAATTTAATACAGGAACTTAAATGTGTCTTGTGCATTTGCAGGCGCTTGGTTTCTCACATCTTTGTTCATGCAAAGTTTAATCTATCATTGAATCGTTTAGCACCCTGCACGTTAAAAGTATACTTTCCACTTTTATCATGTCAAAGCAAAATCGCAAAAAATAACCGACAAATAAAATCATCATCACTGCGGGTGGCAGACACCCGAAACAAAGTATTCCCTCGGATCGCTTTAATACTGGACCATATCCGAAATACAAGTACGAGTACGCCCAGAAACCATCAATGAAAGCTGGGGAAAGCAGTCAACTATAGTTTCTGTTGATCAGCAAGTCAACAGCAGACGGGGACGGAGGAAAAGTTTCGTTGGGAAGGATATAAGAAGTTGCATTATTCGTCTATCAGAAAAATCTCGTATAAAAGGGGTTATAAATTTCCAGTATAAACATAAAACACAATGTTAGTCGAAGTCTCGTAGCTCCGCAAGTAGCTGGCAATGCTTTAGTGGTCTTGTTTTTGTTCCTGCATCTGATGGTGTGCATCAGAATTTTCCCACATAAGTCATCAATCGGTCATTCACCGCCGAATTGCGCTTTCTCTCGGCGATGGCTGTTCGGTTCTGAATCGTGACGGAATGGATCAGCAATTTTCTCCCTCATATCACGCTGCGAAAAACAGTTTTCCTGTCCCTGCTCTTTGTTTGACTTCGAGTTGCACTTTTGCACGTAAACACAGTAATCGTCAGCAAGGAGAAGCTTAATGGTTTTTCTTAGATTTTGTTTGTCCAAATTAGAGGGCGGGAGCAATTTTACACCATTTTCTTGGTGCTTTGTGCTTTGCCTTTGAGCAAAATTATGAACCAATTAGGAGTAGCAATTTTGACCAACAATTATGATCTCAACAGCAGTCATTTCTATCAGACGAATGCCCGTAGTTCGTGGTCGTTCACGTAAAAGTGTGATTTTTTGTGTGGCTAGCGTTCATGATTTTTAAGTTTATTGCTTGTCTTTATCGTCTACATTGTTAATTCAATTGGACGGTTGTAAATTGAGATCTTTCCTAGGCCTGAAATCTGTGTTTCCAATGCTGGGGTACACGCTGCAAGTGCAAAAAGTTGGAGCATCACGTAATATGGTTAGATTTTAAACGTTCATAACTCAGTAATTCCACGGTCGATTTCCAAATTGCACCAATCCACTATGGTACGAATGGACAAATTTCGCGACAAAAATCGATAACTCGAAAACCATTAACTTTAGACAGATGATGTTTTCGGAAGATTTAATTTAAATAATAAGATCTATTTAAGTGGTAACTAGGATGGTCCTGTTATGTTCATAATAAAAATTTCAACTTTTTTTGCTTATGATTTAGAGGATTTTACTTGCTACTACAGATTTGATTCTACAGAATTGTAGATAAAGATAATTTAATTAAACTTTGCTTAAGAAATTTAACATATATCTCATCTACGTACTGTTTTATAACATTTTTTCTGACTTTCCTTAGGGTCCGACTTAAAAAACATCTTTTTTGCTTTCACATTTTTATTTCAATTTGAATTTAAAAACTTTGCAGTTATGACTGTTAGGGTATAAAATGATGCATATTTTTTAATAAACAAGATAGTTGCTAGTTATTGTACAGAAAAAGTTGTAAGGGTTGAAGTGCAAAAAATAAACGTGTTTGCAAGATATCTTATTCCCTGCATCTGCAAATATTTGCAAACACAGAGTACGTGAACTGGAAGCACAAACTTCAATGTACAAGATCTATGGAAAATCGTTTGTTCTCTTTTGTCCCCTTGAGCATGAGCATGAGCATGATTAACCGCCCGAGGTTGCAACTCCGTTATTGCCAGATCAGCTGTTATTACACAGAGAGCCAACAGATGATGCTTGGGACTGACAAACTGGTGATCCCAAACTAAAGCAATATCGGCGCCGGTCCCGTCCGAATGCATGTCAAGTAAAGAAAGGATAGGAATATGTTGACGTGATACTCGCTTTATTGGAAGCCGCGACTTCCACTGCACTTCGACGAGAAATCACTGGGATTTTGGATAACAGGATTGGGTAACAGCAGTATTCGTTGTGGTTAACGAGAAGCTGTTAAGTTAAATATTTCAAAATGTGGAGTGATTTCCGATTTGAACCGATTTAAACCAACAGTGAGGATGCTATTGGGGCCACTGACAGAGTGTGATTGTGGTTTTTCATTAGGAAAACAGGGCAATTGATCTCAACGCCTGAGAGCTAACTCGGACCGATTTACATCAACAGTGCGGATGCCGCTGGAATCACATACAAAATGGGACAGTGGTTTATTTGCGAACCACGACTTCTCATGCTCACTCGATCACTCGCGCAACGAACAATAGGCAACCGAAACAATAAACAAAACGCTACGCCCAATAACAAAATATTATGGAACAAAGTATCGACACAACCGATTCAGCTGATGGTCGACGCAAACCCATTAAAAAGGACATATAGATACAAAGAGTAACAATTATCTGTCTTGCTCCACGTCCTTCAGAGCACTTACTACATCACGAGTCACCTGTACCCAACTCCATAGGTGTCCGTCAAGCCTCTGGTACATCAATTCATCTCCATGCCCAAAGACTTGTAACTCTATCTGTTGACACAGTACACGGTTTTTTCCTCGTTATTTTGTTTACTTGTATCTTGTATATTCAAAATATGCATCAATTTATACCCTTAAATATCATCACTAAAAAGTTTTCAAATTCAAATAGAACTAAAAAAGTTACAGCTAGAAAGCTGCTTTATAAGTCCCACATTAAGGAAAGCCAGAAAAAATTTCATAAAACTTAGATGAGCAAAGTTTAATTAAACTAAATTATCCACAATTCTGTAGAAGCAAAAAATCTTCTAAATCATAAGAAAAAAAGTTGAAATTTTTCTTATGAACAGAACAGGACCACTCTAGTCACCACTCAAATCAAAAGATAGATCCTAATATTTTAATTAAATCTTTTCGGTTTTTGAGTTATCGATTTTTGTCGCAAAACTTGTCCATTCGTGCCATCTAGCAATCGGTCAGAATATTCATTACGCGTCGAATCTAATATTGAAAAGTATTGATATTAAACAATGTTTTGTTGAAAACCCAATAAATGTGAAGCGCCGTCAAAACAAGAATCAATCATTCTAGTGCATTTGAACGGTTGTTCAACACAGATTAGTTTTATCTAAAAATTGATAAATTTTTTTCTTGGAAAACTAAACCTAAAAACACGTATTTATGAAATAATAAAAGGCAGTCAAAACATTTTGGCAGATGTGGTATTTTTCGCCAAAGGTAGTTCCGTGTGTGTTGAAAAAGTTTAAAGTGTCCGGGAAACAGATTTCACTTGATGTCGAAAAATTGATGATTCGCGATCGTTCTCCGGAACATTGCTAAACATACTCGGTTTCATTTGAGGCTGCTTAACACATGAGTAATTCTTTGTCAAACCAGGCCGCCATTGCCATGAGGTCTTTTTTTTTTTAATTTTTTTGTTCTTGATTGATCGAAAGTGGTTCTGAACCTGCTTATCATGCCATATATCTTAAATTTGCTTTAAAATCTCTTGATAATAGCATGGTCATAGCAAGAATAAAGGTAGGGCATTAGTTTGGCACGAAAAAAAATTTACCGCCATATTGGATATGGCTGTCATTTTAAATTATATCAGAAAAAAGTATTTTTCACTATGTTTGCAACCACCGATTTTGAAACCACCATCAAAAAGCTGAGCAAAATAGAATCAGATACATTAATAAAATTAAATGAGCATGAGCCTACACTGACAAAATAGGAAAGATAATATCTATGTGTCCCACACATGAATATTTGCAATTTGATCAACAAATGATATCTATTTGTAACCACACATACTTTCTATGTGTCCAAATAACCACAATGTGCGGCCACACATACTTTTCATTTGTCACATAAACTTCATACACTCAGCCAAATAATCTTAAAAATTTCATAAGGTTCAACTTATGAACGATGCTTTAGAATTTCATAAGGCTGACTTATGAATGGATTTTGTTTCATACGATGTTGTTCTTGTACGCCTTGTAACTTGCCTGATTACAAGTGTTGATATATACTAGTGGGCAAGTCACTGGACCCACTACCTCAAGTCCATGGTTCGAATCCAGGTTGCTTAATATTTTTATTTTTTCAATACATTATATTTCATAAGATACATTTATGAAATTCATACTGAATTCCTATAGCAAATAAGCATAATGCAATCTTATTAATATCGAAAGATTATTTCGCTGAGTGTATGTGTATCTCAGAATTTGACATAGATTTTTGCCAATATATATGTGGAGATTTGTGTGTGTGTGTATGTGTGTGTGTGTGTGTGTGTGTGTGTGTGTGTGTGTGTGTGTGTGTGTGTGTGTGTGTGTGTGTGTGTGTGTGTGTGTGTGTGTGTGTGTGTGTGTGTGTGTGTGTGTGTGTGTGTGTGTGTGTGGTTGGTTTAACGTTGCTTTTAACGTTTGCAGTAAATAAACGAACTTTTTTCGGAGGGTGATTACAAAAAAAAAGTTCACCGGAACATTCGCTATGGCAGATGAAAATATGCGTGTTGGCATGTTTTTGAGTTCTTTCTTCGTTTTATTTATCAATTCCTCCTCAGTTTTCACGACAAAATTTTTGGAGTAGCTTTACGCTTCAGGTTGGGTGCCGTTCTTTGAACGCGCATACTTCTGAACGGAGTTGCTTCACTGTTTTTGCCATCATGGTTAGAGTTCGACTGATAGAGCTGTCAAATGTTGTCTGCTGGCTCATGGGTTACTATGATTGATGCTGCATGTGTAGTTTTGTCAGTGCGGGTGAAGGTAGACCCATGAAAAATCGGCAATTTTTGTCCATTTTTTATTGCAAACGTTCTGGTCTGGTCCCAATCTCATAAAACGCATATTGGTCGAATAGAATCCGTACAAAAACAATTTCTATTATAAGTTCTCAAGAAATTAGGGTGGACAACATTTCCTCTTCCAGCTTATGAAGCGCGTTGTATATTTATAAATATTCTTTTTCTTTTGCATTTCAAGCTTATTGATTTCACAATTAGCTTATTGCTTGCTCTCAACTAAGTGTTCTAGATGCACTTCTACAGTTATTAATTGAGAGCTTTCGATGCCAGGTACCATTTTTGCATTAGTATGATTGTGTGGCAAGTACAATCATACGCTATGCCCAGGGAGTCGAGAAATTTTCCTTAATGAAAAATTCCTAGACCAGACCGGGAATCGAACCCAGCCACCTCCAGCATCGTGTTGCTTGGTAGCTGCGTCTTTACTGACTGAGCTAAGGGAGGATGTTGATAAATATACAAACACTGAATCAATTTCTTCATTTCGTGGTTTCATTCGTTAACGATATTGTTTTGCAGCGGATTGATTCAACTAAAATTTTATCAAAACTAAAATCTATATTCCTTCGCGACAACTTAGAAGTAGGAGCTTAGGGAACGTCCATTAATTATGTCACGCAAAAAGTGACATTTTATAACCCCCGGCAATCAAAACGTTTTAAAAAGCCAAACGCTTGTCACACGTTAAGCTACTATATCTCTCGAAGCGTGATCTGAGTCTATACACAGGTTTAATAACAGGATACTGTCCTAGTAAATATCACCTTAAGCTCATTGGTAAGCTAAATGAAGATAAATGTCACTTTTGTAACCTGGAGAGTGAAAGCTTTGAACATGCCTGTTCGTTTGTTACCATAATTTTGATCGGTAAAACTGAACATATTTAGGTACTTGCTGAAGAACAAATTTGCGAACCACACTATATATAGAGGAAAGGCTTATAAGATGGAACGGCTTGTCAGATGGAACAGCGCCACTTTTGACATTCATAGCGACAACATGTTTGCACTGACAAGTGTTAACCTCATTTTTTTACTAATCTTCAATTTTCATTTGCTTTTGGAGTGAATACATTCATTCGATTTAGCTCTTCCAGGTTTCATTGTTCGAAAGTGGTGGAATAATTAAAATAGCAATTATTTCTTGTGCTTGGTAAGTGGAAATTTCCCATCGATATCAAAAGGTTAACATTTGTGTTGGCTAGCATTTTTGGTGTATTTTTATGATCCAAAGGCATTTCCAAAGAAATCGTAAAGTGAAACAATTTTTTTATGTGTTTGTTTATGGCGTCATGTTTGTAAGATGGAACACTGTTGAGCTTATACGATTGAACACATTTTTTTTCGTTTTAAAACATATGAATGGCATATTTTATGTTCAAAAATGCCATGGAATTAAAAATAAATTGAATAATAACAATACATTTTTTGAAATTGCAATTTTCTATGGATTTCGAAAAAAGGCCATAATTTTTTTTTGATGACTATAAATAATCAGTTCCGTCGGCAAACATGGAGCCCTTTAGTTTCACTTTCGAAAAATCATCGAAAAAATAACAATTTTACATGTTACGAGCAAAAAAATGGGTTCCATCTTACAAACCATTTTTTGAAATTGCAATTTTGGATGCATTTCGAAAATAGGCCATAACTTTTTTTTGATGACTATAAATAATCAGTTTCTTTAACAAAGTTGGAGCCTATTAGTTCTTCTTTCGAAAGATGTCTTTGGATCCGCGAAAAAATAAAAATTGTACATGTTACGAGCAAAAAACGGATCGTGTTACATCTTACAAGCCTTTCCTATACTGATTTACGTCCAAAAATCTCATAGTGCATGTCGTTGATTTAGCTAATAACTCTTAAGTCATGGGACTGTTTTGCTCAATAAACTTGAAAAATAACTTTTTGATTTCAATCTGAACACTTTTTAAATTTTCAATGAAATGAAATAGTAATACCCTTCTCTCGATTGTAAAATGTCTGCTCCAAATAACCAGTTGAAGTCAGCCGAATTCTTGCCCGCCAGTATCATAGAGCAAAAGCCAAACCAAAAAGAATCCACAGGATCTAAAATGTAGTAACAATCAATGCCTAGGTCACGCTCAGGTAGCTAGGTGCTTGCACATCTCTTCTGTTGGCTTTCAAACAGACGGAGCAGGGCGCGTTTCAGCAGACGGAGCGTGATCAAAATCGTTTCGTTAGACAACGTGATATTTTTATATAATTGATCATTACATAAAACAAGTTAATGAAAAGAGCAAAAACGTGACTTTACTCCACTGATCGCCGGATTTTTTGTCGATTTCTTTTTCCAGCGAAAAACTAGAGGAACAAAGAAAAGTTTCAACCAAGGTGGGAGCTAGAAGTCTGATTGATTTAGTGTTGGATTTGTAATGTTGTAATAATAAATGAAAACGAGAAAAAGTGATTCGTTGAAAATATAACAGCCCCTCACCAACAAGGTGGAGCAGGATAACAATTTGCTTATTCATCGAGACCAACTTGCTCATTACATCTGAATGGTCCCCAGATACAATGCTGCAGAGCAAAGTTGTCTATTTTCTTCCGGTCATACCTATCGTCAGGGAATTATGGTGGCATGTCATGCCTTGTCTTCTAGTAATACTCGAACACTGACTGACAAAAGTCGTTACCTAAAAAGCTAAACAGCCCACCATGATTAAATATTAACTAACTCTGTGTTACAAGCACACTTTCTATTTCTCAGTTAGGGGTCTGAAATATTGGCTGGGCTGAAAGAAAAAGCCCAAGTCATCGTATATTTACGCCAAACATCTTTTTCTTCCTCGATAGTCCCAGGTGAATTGTGCTTATAAATGTTTTCCCTCGGTAATGCGATTAGAAGAGGCTAACCTTTAATGCTTCCCTCAATCGTAATCGCTCACCGTTTAGGAGTGTGCCATTTGTTTGAATGGGCTGAAGCAGTAGATTGTCGGATATCATGATATTCAAACATTGGACACCATCATGCTAGCAAATTCAATTGGACATACTTTACGTTGATGGCTTGTGACTTTATTGTAAATGGTTCACGATCGATTTTTTTTATGACGTAAGTGTTCCTTTTTTGCCTTAGCATTCTCTCTTATCATTTGTCTTAACACAATATATGCCAACATAAACACCTATAACAAAGTTCAAATGCATTCATCAATATTTGTATTTTTTCTATAAATGAAACATGGTTAATAAAAGTAATGTCTTTTAATATCCATCAAAATGAAAAATTGGCGCATCTTAAGCAAAGTTATTGGTGATAAAATCAGAAAAGTTTAGTGAATCTTTAGAGAGGTGACGAATGCTGTATAATTGAAAAGATAGCAAAATCATCCATTTGAATTTCCGAATTCTTCGAAACATAACCACAATTTTGATCACCAAATATGAAGGCATTTTATTTCATTATAAAGGCATCAGTGCCATAATGCCTTGCATCATAATTATTTTTTTAAAGGTCAGTTGATGACTTTGTGAAGTGAAAAGATCTAATGATGATGCCATTTCCCTGTGAGCAGTTCTACAGACTGTTTTGCATCATAATTATTTTTTTAAAGGTCAGTTGATGACTTTGTGAAGTGAAAAGATCTAATGATGATGCCATTTCCCTGTGAGCAGTTCTACAGACTGTTTTTTAAACTATTTTGTTTTCAACAGCCACAATGTCTCAAAAAGCGTTTCGTCCACAATACTTCAAAATACTTTACTTCTCATTGTAGAACAAAAGATCGGAAGTACAAAAGGACAAAAGGTCGAATGAAGAGAAGAGGGAAAAAAGTTCGGTTGGATAGAATGTCCAAAGGAAAAAACGTGGAATGGACAAAATTTCGAATGAACACAAAGTCGAATAAAAGTAGGAATAAACAATTTGAATGGACAAATATTGCGAAGCAGAACGAAAGAAAACCTTGAAATCAGGTTGTTACCTGGTATGTATCTAGCGTTTATCGTCGAAGCAGCCTACTTTGCATAAACGAACAGCCATTCTGCTCACACGCTGTTTTCACTAGATAAGCTCCAAAATGCTTTCGCAGACACTTCCTACAACACTTTTGCTCTTTGATTACAGCCCAACGGGACCCGACATCCATACTGATGAACTTCTGGCACGTTTCGAGACCACTGCATTCTTTCAGACTCTTTTTTTTAGCATTTCAAGCTTATTGCTCTCACAATTAATGGTTAAAGATGCACTTCCACAGTTATTAATTGAGAGCTTTCGATGCCAGGTACCATTTTTGCATTACTATGATTGTGAGGCAAGTACAATCATACGCTATGCCCAGGGAGTCGAAAAATTTTCCTTAACGAAAAATTCCTAGACCAGACCGGGAATCGAACCCAGCCACCTCCAGCATCGTGTTGCTTTGTAGCTGCGCATTTACTGACTGAGCTAAGGGAGGACCCCCCACATCTTTCAGACACATTGAACATATGTTTAAAGCGACAGGCGTACGATCATTCGAGATTCTTCTATTCATTAAAATATACCACCCATAGTTATGAATGGCCCCATCAGCATCCATACTGTTGGTTTGAATAGGTCCTTAAACTCGATGTTTTTAACGTATTCTTTTATTCCATTGAAATAAACCAGAGACCGAAATTTTCGCCTACTTGAGAAGAGAAACGTCCTTTTTCACCCGCTTGGAGAAACAAATGAGAATGTGAGAAGCGAGAGACTATTATATGCTCACAGCAATTTTCGCGAGAAAAGCAACGGCGATTTATAATTTTCGGAGAGCATGAGTAACTGATAAATTGTTTCTTTTTCAGTGAATCCTAGATGCCAATAATTATTTTTCACTTACTTTTTGACACCTGAAAATGCACCCGTCTTCAAGCTTGTTTTATTCTGACATTATAATTCAATAATGGTGGTCCATGGCGATACCAGTGTGCACCGACTTGGCCTTATTTTCGGCTTTTGCTCCTCGTATACGACCTAAACATGTTCGCAGTGAAAAATGTGACATGAGAAGATATATTCGTTGAATTTTGGAGAGAGATATTTTCGCATATGCAAGCGAGGTGATAATGAATTATTGGCGAAAAAGGAGAGATGAAAATGTGAACGGTTCGCTACTTATCGACAAACTGCTTGAGAGAGAGCATGGTTTTCACCCAACTGAGTGAGAATTTCGATCTCTGAAATAAACCATACACACTTGTGAGTGGCCCCAATAGCATCCTTACTGTTGGTTTAAATCGGTCCTCGAACTCGATGTTTTGACATATTTTTGTATTCTGCTGTAGACTACCCACACTTGTGAGTGGTTCTAACAGCATCCCAACTGTTGGTTTAAATTGGTCCTCAAACTCGATGTTTTTAACGTATTCTTGTATTCCATTGAAATAAACCATACACACTTGTGAGTGGCCCCAATAGCATCCTTACTGTTGGTTTAAATCGGTCCTCGAACTCGATCTTTTGACATATTTTTGTATTCTGCTGTAATAGACAACCCACACTTGTGATTGGCATTTACAGCATCCTTACTGTTGGTTTGAATCGGTCCTCATACTCAATGATTACACATATTTTTTGTATTCTGCTGAAATAAACCAGTGAGTGGTTCCAACAGCATCCTTACTGTTGTTTTATATCGGTCCTCAAAATCGGTATTTTGACATATTTTTGTATTCTGCTGTAATAGACCCAACGATAAACGATAACATACTTGTGTGCTTTTCAGAAATTGCAAACGTAATTTGCGATCGACCCTTGGTCTATTTTATTTCATGCATCGTAATTTTTGAACAGATCTTGAATTGTCAAAATTGACAAAGAAAAACGTCAGTGTGATGTCTGTTTCGCACGTATATAAAGTACAAGGTAATATATTCCCTGCAATGTTTATGTAGTGGTACGAAAAAGCAAAAGCAAAAAATAATTATGAAATGTCGTCAAAAATGCATGAAATTTGAGTAGTTTCGATTCAAAAGTCTGCCAAACGCAAGTTTTTGCTTGAATTTTTGTATGTAAGTATTAAGTTACTCTTGTACGTTACATAAGTATACAAAATGATTGGAGGAATATGTTATTACTTAATACTTTCGAGTCGCTAATATTTGAGATATTCGAAAACGCGATGATGATAGTTACTCAATTTAGAGCATCACAATTATTCAGACATTATTTCTGATTAATATTAGGAAAAATCTTAATATTTCATATAACAAATTTTAAATAGAGAACTTTTTTTTATGATTATGATGATCGTTAGAACATAATGTTCAATTTTACTTTAAGCCTGGCAAGAATCACTGTTTCAGGAAGATCCACAACGGTTTAAACTCGAAAATTAGATAAAATGTATACAACTAGAAGGAATTAGGCGATTTCTCATAAGAAACATGGACGTTTGTTTGCCATCCGGTTTCACTCACATTTGAGTAATTTTACCTCAAAAACGTTAGAATCGAACGTACCCTCAATTGAGTCTTTTTTTATTCTGGTATGAAAACGAGTGACGGGCACATTGTTTTTCGAGCATTACTCGAAAAAAAAGCTTTTAAATTTATGAACAAAAAATTTTTTTTTTAAATTTCCATAATTCACAACATGTTTATTTCCGGCTTGAAGACCGGAACTAATTTTTGTCATTTTGACTGAGAGCAATTTTGACGCCTGCTCCAGTATGGGTGAAATGTCAATCTTTTTTGCGAAATAATCGGAGTATTATTTAGTGAGGTTCGTGGAAATTGGAAAACATCAATTGACGTATTCCTGGAGAACTGGCAACCCTGATTTATATTTTGTTCATTTATCCCTGAACTCTACGAGTGGACAACGTTTCGTAACAATCGGAGACCCTTCGGACTGAACTCTAGTAAAAAAAACAACCAAATCTTTAAATTTATTTAGTTTTGAGTTGAACTTACTCATAAATATTGAAACAAAATTTTATGAAAATGAGTTTTTTTTTATTTTGCTTCAACAAAAGATGCTCTCTTTTTTTATATGTGTATGTGTGTGTGTTTTTCTTTTCTTTTTCAAAAAATGTTCAAGTTAAAAAAAACCATAAATTGTATAGTAATAAGTGTTTAGATAATTTAGAATTTAAATTTAATATGTTATGTAAACCATACTTTAAATTCCCACCCTCTTTCCCATCCGTAATTTGTAATTCCTATTAACCTCGAGACGGCCGCGAGTAATCGACTCTTCCCTCCTAACTTTAGTTTTAAGATAAATGATGTATAAAAGTATGAAAATTTGGTTCTGTAAAGTTAATTCGATTGAGCCTGTACAAATAAATGATTATAAAAAAAAAAAATGCTCTAAAAATCTTTGAAGGCCATTTGAAAAATCACCATAGAATGTCATTTTATTTAACAACCAAAGAAAAACAGAAATCAGTAGTCAATGGGCCAGCCTTCATCGGTTCCGTGATAAAAATAAGGTGTGGGGGTGAAAAGAATATAAATACTAAAAATTAGAAGAAAAATTAGTAATCTCCATTTAATTCCAACTACCTTTGCTTATCTTCGACAGATACGCGTATTTCGTCTACAATGTGCAGACTTCTTCAGTGTCTCGTACTAATAACTCGACTGAAAGAAAACCTTCGCCACCTGCCGTATATATACTATTTTCTAAATACAAAACGTTTACCTATCATTATGTTGTTTATACCTATCTTATTATCAGTTTGTTTATACCTATCCTGAGTCAAAAACAAGTGTGCTTAATATCTAACTCGCTTCTTTCTCATCTATACCTAACATACTTATTGTGTAGCAGGTGCTCCGCTTCGTCGGGTTTGATGTCGTTTGGGTAGTAAGTTGAAGAGCCATGTGTAACCGTTGCCTTGGTCTTTGTTTAGTAGATTTGTGTTCTGTTGTTTGTTTATTTCTAAGCTTTCTGCGACGTCTAATTTCAGGTGTAGATGTAGTCCGTAATATTGTGATGTCATTCGTCGTTATGTCGTGATTTTCCGTGAAGATGTGTTCTGCGACTGTTGATTTGAAGTTATGTGAAATTCCTTTCTCGTTCTGTTTGACAGCCTTAGTTACCTCCGCTAGATGCTCCTTGAACCTTGTTGCCAAGATTCTCTTTGTTTGACCTACATATATTTTGCTGCAGTGTTTACACTTGATTCTGTATACCCCTGCTCTGCCTAATGTGTCTACTGAGTCTTTTTTGGAGCCTAACATCGATGCTAATTGGTTGTGCCTACTAGAAAAAACTAAGTCTAAGCCAAATTCCCTAAGTCGTGGTTTAAAGACATTACACAATTACATTACACAAAAGCTTAAACCACGACTTAGGGAATTTGGCTTAGACTTAGTTTTTTCTAGTAGGCACAACCAATCAGCATCGATGTTAGGCTCCACCAAAGACTCAGTAGACACATTAGGCAGAGCAGGGGTATACAGAATCAAGTGTAAACACTGCAGCAAAATATATGTAGGTCAAACAAAGAGAATCTTGGCAACAAGGTTCAAGGAGCATCTAGCGGAGGTAACTAAGGCTGTCAAACAGAACGAGAAAGGAATTTCACATAACTTCAAATCAACAGTCGCAGAACACATCTTCACGGAAAATCACGACATAACGACGAATGACATCACAATATTACGGACTACATCTACACCCTGGAAATTAGACGTCGCAGAAAGCTTAGAAATAAACAAACAACAGAACACAAATCTACTAAACAAAGACCAAGGCAACGGTTACACATGGCTCTTCAACTTACTACCCAAACGACATCAAACCCGACGAAGCGGAGCACCCGCTGCTACACAATAAGTATGTTAGGTATAGATGAGAAAGAAGCGAGTTAGATATTAAGTACACTTGTTTTTGACTCAGGATAGGTATAAACAAACTGATAATAAGATAGGTATAAACAACATAATGATAGGTAAACGCTTTGTATTTAGAAAATAGTATATATACGGCAGGTGGCGAAGGTTTTCTTTCAGTCGAGTTATTAGTACGAGACACTGAAGAAGTCTGCACATTGTAGACGAAATACGCGTATCTGTCGAAGATAAGCAAAGGTAGTTGGAATTAAATGGAGATTACTAATTTTTCTTCTAATTTATAGTTACAAGTATTTCACTAAACAGCTCAAACCCTCTAGGATTCATAAATACTAAATTTGGCAACTATTTGAATGCAGAAATTACTTTTGTCCATTGGATCAAATGGTCAATGGCATAGGTCCCATCCATAAATGTAGTTCCGCTGATTATGTGGCGATGTCCACAAACTGGCTTTTGCTCGTTGATCTTCAGTAATGCCGAGGTATGCTCTGTAATATGTTAGTATAATATGTATATTATGTTTTAAAGGGCGATACGGTCAAAATTTGGTCAATATCAACTTGACGTATTTCTTTCAATTTTGCATTTAAAAAACCTGAACAGCCTTCATTTTGAAGGTGTGTGTGTGTGTGTAGAATGTTGCTCCTATTTTGATTTTGGAATTCACTCTTCAGTTGTCAAAATGCCGTCCAAGCAAGAAGAGCAGCATATCAAAATTTTGCTCGCGCATCGCGAAAATCCGAGCTACTCGCATGCAAAGTTGGCAAAATCGCTAAAAGTTGCCAAATCAACCGTTACAAATGTAATTAAAGTGTTTGGGGAACGTTTGTCGACAGCCAGGAAGTCTGGATCGGGGGAAAATCGAAAACCGGAAGCCGCTGAGACGACAAAGAGAGTTGCCGGTAGTTTCAAGCGAAACCCTAACCTATCTCTCCGAGATGCCGCAAATAAGCTGGGTGTATCGTCTACAACCGTGCATCGAGCCAAAAAACGAGCCGGACTATCGACTTACAAGAAGGTAGTGACTCCAAATCGCGATGATAAACAAAATACGACGGCCAAAGCGCGATCCCGGAAGCTGTACACGACGATGCTGATGAAGTTTGACTGCGTGGTAATGGACGACGAAACCTACGTCAAAGCCGACTACAAGCAGCTTCCGGGACAGGAGTTTTATACGGCAAAAGGAAGGGGAAAGGTAGCAGATATTTTCAAGACCACGAAACTGTCAAAGTTCGCAAAGAAATATCTGGTTTGGCAAGCCATCTGTACCTGTGGCTTGAAAAGCAGCATTTTCATAGCTTCCGGGACTGTCAACCAAGAAATTTACGTGAAAGAGTGTTTGAATAAACGTCTGCTGCCTTTCCTGAAGAAACACGGTTGTTCCGTACTGTTTTGGCCGGATTTGGCATCTTGCCATTACGGTAAAAAGGCCATGGAGTGGTACGCCGCCAACAACGTGCAGGTGGTTCCCAAGGACAAGAACCCTCCCAACACGCCAGAGCTCCGCCCAATTGAGAAATACTGGGCTATTGTCAAGCGGAACCTAAAGAAGACCAAAAAAACTGCTAAGGACGAGCAGCAGTTCAAGGCAAACTGGCTTTCTGCGGCGAAGAAGGTGGACAAGGTGGCTGTACAAAATCTGATAGCAGGGGTCAAGCGTAAGGCCCGGCAATTCGGATTTGGAAAAGTGGAAGCCTAACTGAATATTTTTCCTGAATTTTATACTAATTGAACTTGAAAAAGAAATTTAAATTGATTTTTTAAATAAACGATTTCACCAATTTACACGCGTTTTTCCTTGACCAAATTTTGACCGTATCAACCTTTAATAGTAAAGAATTCGTGGCTCGATTATTATATTTGTAAAATTAAGTGACAACCCAAGTAACCAAGAGGCATATAAAAGGCATATGCAATACGTCTAGTGCATCATTGAAGTTGGGTTAAAGCTGAAAAGGACCCCACTAAGATCGAACTAATGTTTTATATTTAATTGTGCTATATCTTTTATAATGTCTTATGCATTACTAAAGCAGAATTACTGCATTGGAAGTGCATCACTGTATTCTAAGAGCATATCTAACGTTTCATTACATGGCAACTGTGCAATCCCGCATTAATGATGTTGGTTTTGGGTTGAACAAGTGCAATAAATAAATGCTTCTGGTTACTTCGGAAGACAAGGGTGATGAAATGCTGGCTTATCATTTTCAACACGAATAAATTTATCCGCATTGTATAAACAAACCCTTTCTCGATTCATACGCCAGAAAGAGTTTCGAAATTTTTTGGTTTATCTGTAATGTAATTCACTTTTAAAATTCAACAAATCCCTGTCAAGATAAAACAGCTAAGTTTTTTTAGATACGTTCCCTCATCTACAGTGGCTGCTATCAGCTCCATGTCATCACTGGTTATTTATTTTCGACTACGATTTAAATTTTAAATTACCCTCCGATGCGTAAATTGAGAACGAGGTCATCGAACCCATTTTATATTATTGATAAAAATAATACGTAGCTATCTCAAAATTGAGTTTGGCGCAGATTGTTTTTTTACTTTTTGAAAAACAATAAATCAAATTCATAAAGTGTGATTACTCAGCAATTGACGTTTTATATATATTTATAAAATTGAGTAAAATTTACTTAGCAATGAGTAAGCTCGAATGAGCGTGTATGTGAGAATACTATGACATCTGGCATTATACTTCACCTTGTTTTCAAGGTACTTTGGTCTTTGTTTGCATAACGAGGGAGCAGTTTAAAAAAAAACGAAAAGCCATTAAAATTTTGTTTAAAAAATACATGTACATGTCTATCTCTAGTGATTATCACTGGACTGGATCGGCTTGGAATATAGTTTTTTTTAAATAGTAAAAAGGCATGTATATATTATAATTCCAAATTAAGAACTGAATTGATTCTCACTAGGTCATGGTGACTCGTGAAAAGTTTTGTGAATAATAAACCGGACACTACCAACTGAAGCGAGATATGCCTCTAATTTTATTTTTGGGTAAATGAATGATTTCTGCTTTAATTAGCAGCAACACATTCATTTACGAGTACAACGACGAAAAACAGCAATGTGAGTACCAGCTTTCGAGCTGGTAAATATCATGCATTATATTTATATTGGGTTTTTGTAAGATGGCAAGCATTATGAATGTTCCGTACCTTACAACGAATTTGCGAATAAATCTGTCTGTGATGAATTACTCAAGTGTCGGATATTTAAACAAATATTTCTTTCCCATCCTCTAAGATTGTTGGGAGATTGGAGAAATTCAAAAATATTTCAACATATTTCCAAACAAACAAGCTAAATCGCCCATATGAAAGAATATTTCGTAACACCACAGTCTTAAGCACACACTTCAATGATCAACCAACCCAATCATCCGAATAAAAGCTTTGGAACGAGTTTTAACTATACTTTCAAGTATCATAAAAAGCTTAAATCAGCAACAGAACTACAACCTGTCGAATCGAAGTGAAAGAAGGCTTAAAATCGAACCAACCCCAATAAGGCGCACCCTTGAAGGATCCGACTACTCTGTATGCTTGCTGCTTGCTCGTCTTATCAAGACTTTTCTGCAACCTTTTCCAGGATCCATACACATATGCCGTGATGCCACTCTGTATGTGTTTAAGGGTAGGGTAACTTGCTTAGTAAATGTTACACGTTAATTTATATATTTATCTTAATTTCCTCAAAAAAAATCAAACCATACATGGATCCTTTACCCTAGAGACATGTATAATATCCCCACAGCCATAAACGCATTTGCTTTCATCGGTAGCAGGCCGACTAGGCTCCTCTCGTGGTGGCTGGTTCTGACGGGTAGTAGGTTCTTACCTATAGCTAGATCTGCCTGCTCGCTCAAAGCTGCATAGTTCGGCTCCTCGAAGTTTTCCAATCGAGTTTTTAAGAAGATTTTGCTCATTGAACCGTAATAATGTTTAAAATATGTTTTCGAGCGCCGCTGCGGAGCCTTTTTCCTCTCGAACAGCGCAGCGGATGCGAGACGAAGATCCAAAGACGAAGCGTATAATAATCTGACGTTGAAACTTGCGTCTCTCCACTCTCGACTGGAGTAAGGCTTGCTCAGTCGTCTAACGATATAAAATGAACTGTGACTACAGCAACAAGACCTTGCTCGAAGTTCACCCAAAACTGGTATCGGATCTGGAACGGAAGAAGTGCATCTTCTTTCTTTGCTTTTAAGGTTGTTATTTCAATACTTGAAATCCTCCTGCCTCGCATAAAACTCATACCCGTGCAAGGCTACTAGTGAGCATGGGCTGGTTTTACTTTGATGCAATTTTCTTCCTGTCTCTACGGTACATTTGTTCCTTCTTCGGTGGATGTACGAATCATTGAGTTTTCATCAAAGAAAATTTCAGATTTCTACCTCTTCCAACCGATATGAGAATTCAGTAGAACCGATCAGTTGAAGAACCAGGAACTGTTCAATAAAATTTGAAGTAAATTATTTGCAATTGATATTTATTGAAAGAAAAATGCTTTGCCGAGAAGAAGAGAGTATTGTTTCGAGCTACTTGTAATTTCGATTTCGTTTCAGTGGAGGCACTTTACTTTCAAGTGGTGCTCGACGGGTAGGGATTGTATTCTTGAAATTGATTGTATTATTTAATGTTTTCTGAGTGACCAGTTGAGAACATAATAAACTTACAGGCAATTATGAAATTGATGGAGGAATGAGTAGTTTTCTTTATCATTTATGTGATGGGGCCTGGTGCAACTAACATTACATCGTATATTATTCGAGGTTGGCATCGTTCATAACATAGGGTAACGGAATGTAATGTTAGCCTAGCTCCTTCATTCGGCCTATGTACCACATATGTCATTAATTCAGCGATAATTAACAAAATTATGATGCTATCAGGATGGTCGACTTATTTTTAAGCAAATGAGACATTATTATTCAATTTGTAGTTGTTCACTTTCACGAATTTATCGATTTCCTTAACTTTTTAGGCATCATGATTTCACTAGTTAAGCTGAACAGATTATCTTTACGACCTTCTAATGATCTAAATGTGGCTAAATTTAACCTAGTAACCGAGTAATTTAGTCTCGATGTACAGAAATATTTACACGTTATTAACGAACTGTAACATAGATAAAATTACAATCATTCGAATAGAAAACCGTAGCCCCACGTATTAGTTTCTATGTACCCAACTATGGCCTATTAACGTAGTGAAAATGATGTTATTGGTAAAATTTTATTGGAATTATATGAGTAAGCGGTTGTGCATTTTCCAAATGGCTCATCTAAACGCAAGCCAAATGAACAATCTCTGTATAGAGTGAATTAAAATATTTTCATTACCGAATGGCCGATATATCATGTTTCAAAATCACATAAGAGTTTCAAAGCAGTATTAATTTATTTTATTTTGTGAAATTATATAAAGGGTAGCGCGAATACAGCTAGCTGAACCTTAAATCCGAAAATCAGACAAAAAGAACCGTACGAAGACTGCTTTCAGTAATAAATCTATAGAATAGGATATAGTTGCATGCATAAATAGACCCAATTTGATGCTTATAGACCGTTCTTACATCCACATCAATCGAAAGTTTCTGACCTTATAAACTGAGTTGTGTAACTTTTTATGAAACATAGTTCCAAACGTCTTACGACGCGGCTGGGTAGCTCAGTGGTTACCCGTTCTTCTTACTGAGCAGATGATCAGGAGTTCAATCCCAGGCTCGTCCCCTTCCTGGCCATTTGTCACTTGCCTCTTTCTATCACCACTAGATTTAAAATAAACAGCAGTCTACTGCGCTTTCTTTCATTGATCGCTTCACTTACCACAGTGCATCCATGGTCTAAAAATAACCTGCCTCACTATCACAACTATCCTTCCCTTGGCAATTCTCGAGTACTTTTTCAAAAGGACGTAAGTCACAAAATGTAAACAAACTCGTTGTTCATGGCATGTTATTAAAAAATCATGACCCATATTTGATGAAGTTTCTGATGGATTATTTCTGAAAGTTTTTACTAACTTTTTACAAAACGGTGTAAAATCACTTTTGCACTTTTTAGAAATAATGTACATACGCCGCTTGTGTTGAAAAGTAACTTGCGAATCATTGTTATATTATTTGAATGCCTCTTAACGACGCGTAAGTAAAAGGCTTTATACCACAAGGTTAAAAATTAAGATTACTTTTAATAAAAATTGATTTTTTTAGCAGAGATATTTTTACACCGTTTTGTTGCATAAAAACTAATACGTCATTTTGATAATTTCGACGTATCTCTGTAAAATATGACAACTTGACGTAACATTTCGACGTATCAACATTGTCATTCGCAGAATGACGTATCATTTTGACGCAAGTAACATGCCATCTATCATACTGACTTATCAAAATGACGTATTATCTTTTTCTATTGCAGACCGCTGTAAGAAACATTTTTCTAAATGAAACTTGAATTTTCACTCCTTGTGTAATTTTTAAGCACATAGATGTAATATATTTTACCAATGTGTCATTCAGAGGAATTTAATTGGGATAAACATGTCTGGGTTTCAAATAGGAATAAAAATAAATTCAAAAAATTTCAATGCTGATTTTCTCATTTTCGTCCAAATGTTACTTACGTCAAGTTCACTGTTGTTTTCGATTGAGTGTTTGTTTACATTTCGAACCATCACCGGATCGCGTTTTTAATAGTGTTAAATCGGATCTTTTGAGTCGTGTCTTGTGTCGTTTTGTTTTCCATCGATTTGTCCGTCTATATTTAGTGAAAGTTTTCGCGTTGTGAATGGTAGAATTGAGAAATCATTCTACACAAATTTTGCCTCGCGAAACAAAGCAGTGCACTTTTTTGCCGTTTGATTCGTGTTTGTGATTTCGCTCCACTTTTCGGTCTACCGTACATCGCGCGGGAACGTACACACTTAGAAAAATTTACAGTATTCGGTAATTTTTTACCGAACTTTCAACAGCTGAACGTTCGGTAATCCGATTTACCGGGTTTCAGTGAATTTTTACAGTATTCCGGTAAAAAAATTACCGGAACTTGTCGAATTTTACCGAAATCCGGTAAATCGGATTACCGAACTGTTCAGCTGTTGAAAGCTCGGTAAAAAATTACCGAATACTGTAAAATTTTCTAAGTGTGTATATACAGTGAAAAACGAAAAAAATAAACAAAGTTTGATTGGAGTGACAGAACCCATCTCCGTCTGAGATAGCGAACTCACTTAGGGAACGTTAATTAATTACGTCACGCAAAAAGTGATTTTTTAGAATAGATGGAATATATGGAAGCAGAGCAATTACGAAAGAGAGCCATCGCGTAGGTGGCCACGATTGAAATTACAGGAGCAAATTGATGTGTTGCTGTTTTTTTTATACAGCACACTATGTTAAATTTTTTCTCCATCCATAGCGAAGAATGTCACAAAATCATGCGAAGTCGCCATAGGCAGATGATCAAAGTAGTTCGGTTTGTTTCTAGCAATTATTTTAATTGGTCAATACGACGCAGTGCATTGATTTGGATTGGATTTGGATTGGATTTGGATTGATTTGGATTGGATTTGGATTGGATTTGGATTGGATTTGGATTGATTTGGATTGATTTGATTGATTTGGATTGATTTGGATTGATTTGGATTGGATTTGGATTGATTTGGATTGGATTTGGATTGATTTGATTGATTTGGATTGATTTGATTGATTTGGATTGATTTGGATTGGATTTGGATTGGATTTGATTGATTTGGATTGATTTGGATTGGATTTGATTGATTTGATTGGATTTGGATTGATTTGGATTGGATTTGGATTGATTTGGATTGGATTTGGATTGATTGGATTGGATTGGATTTGATTGATTTGATTGGATTTGGATTGGATTTGGATTGGATTTGATTGGATTTGATTGATTGGATTGGATTGGATTGGATTTGGATTGGATTTGGATTGGATTGGATTGGATTTGGATTGATTGGATTGGATTTGGATTGGATTTGGATTGGATTTGGATTGGATTTGGATTGGATTTGGATTGGATTTGGATTGGATTTGGATTGGATTTGGATTGGATTTGGATTGGATTTGAATTGGATGTGGATTTTATTACTGTATGTCAGGTTTCCTGAGCGTTGTTAATATGCTGTGAATTATATTGTAGTATTTTTCCAAAACTTTTATTAACCTTTCTAAGATATTGGGATCAATTTTGGCCCATGGGTCAACTGCAACGTACTTTTTTTTTTTAAACTAATTGGGCTGAAATTTTCTGACTTTCAAAATTTACGAAGTTCTTTTGCATAAACATTTTTTTTTTTATCAGTTTAAGGTGTTTGTACAAAAAAGTTACATATTAGGGTCAAGACATTAGGGTCAATATTTACCAGGATTTCAACCCTTCGTAAAAGTTTGAAGTTTTATGATAGAGTTAATGTTTACCATTTCAAAACTTCTGTTCTAATAAAATGCATTGAAACTAAAATAAATGGTTCCGGTAACATTATCCCCCGGGATTCTGCTACAAAGGGTAGGAAGTTTTAGTTTGGATGTGTTAACAGGAATGTATATAAAATATAAATATATAAAATCATTCCAGACTCATTTTAGAGAATTGACTTCTTGAGTAAAGTTTCTCAGTGCGTAAGGAATCGTTTTTTGATATTACCATATTAGTCTCAAATCGTGCTGCAGAGATGGCGGTGCAGTTTTTTTTTGCCAAATTTAACTCTAGAGAGTTGCCGTCTTCGGCAAACTTGTTGAAATATTAAATTAAGTCAGTTGACATTATCAGATTAGTTTCAGATTTGCCGTAGAGATGGCACTGCAGTCTTTATTTGTCAAAAGAAGCTTAAGATGAAGGTGAGACGTTTGGCATATGGACGTTTAGCATATGGATATTTGGTATATGGATGTTTGGACGAATGGACGTTTGATCGAATGGATGTTTGGCCGAATGGACGTCTGACCGAAAGGACGATTGGCTGAAAATTATCTACAAGCATAAATGTATTGCAGACAGAAGGAAATAAAAATATAAAGAAGTATTTTCAAACGCACTAGAACTAAAAAAGGAAATAATCTCGAAAAAGTATGCAGTTCCATCGAAAGATACCTTTTTTTGATTTTTTGCACGTGAGCTTTCTATGACGATACATTCGGCCTAACGTTCATTCGGCCAAACGCCTTTATGACAAATATGGCGCTGCAGCATGTCTTTGCCAATTCACCATCTTTGCGGCAAGATCTGGAACCAATGTGATAATCTCACAAGGCGACAAATGACATACTGAAAAACTTTGCCGAAGACGGCAACTCCTACAGCTAGTCTGTAATGTTTTGTATGCACTTCAACCATCGAATCAAAGATCCTTCCCTTTGTAGCAGATTTCCGGTGGCCAATGTTACTGGAACCAGGTATTTCTACCACCAATGCATTTTTGAGACCATAACGTTTTTAAGGGGTACAAACATTGTGTTTAGGTTGCATTTTCATAATTTTAGGAATGGTTGAAATCCGGATCAATATTAATTCTAATGCTCTATTTGTCAGTTTTTTTAGTACCCGAGGAAGGTTAAAAATGCATTTGAATTGAATTTGGCTTGCACCTTTGTTATGCGAAATGAAAAAGGATGTATAATGTTACCTTTTCATTTGCTCTATATATATCTTCTTGAAATATGATGATGTTGTTTTTACAAATAATCTGTAAAGTGTATCAGATGTTAAATGTACCTTTATAATTTGATCAACTTTATTGGCGATATAATAAAGTTGAGAAAAGGATTAATGCAGTTAAACATAAAGTGGGATGGAAATAAACATTCTAAGATCAAATTCTCAAAAGCAACCCTCCAAATTAAAGCAGGATCCCTGTTCTAACAGCAGTCACACTAATGCTGAACGTGACAGGAATCTGTCCAGTCAGTAACTAATGTCGGGAATATGGCTACTCAGCTGCCCCCTTGGTGCCATCAGGGGAAATGTGGAATTTAGGTCAGCTTAAAAGTTTTGAATCGCCCAGTCTAAAATGTGGCGCCAGTTGTGTAGAAAATGTCTCATTTCGTGCATTTAGAACGTGCCTTTTGACGCTGGGTAATCCTTTTGCCTCCGTATATTCCAGGACCAAATGGGTTTCAAATCCCTTGGCCAGTGGTTTTCTGAGGCAGAAAATCCTTATGCGCCGGAAAAAGCAAGCGGAATTAACTCAATTGAAATCTAATTATGTTTTACGGCTTTTTGTGCTTGTCGTAGATTTTCATATGCTGTCTTCTCTTCACGGCCATGTTGCGACCTTGGGTAGAGATTGTCTCAAGTTTATGAGTTCACTTTCCGACTGATGCCATTTTAGGGGGAATTCTACCGTAAAGAAAGTAAGCCCTTCAGCCCAGGCTTAAAACTATAATTTCTTTTTGTAACTAGAACATATCTGGCCTATTCCAGTGAACCCATCGGAAAGGCTGCAGCGACCGAAAGGATATAAAACTGGCTCTGTTTGCTATTGTAGATTTAGTGAAACACTGCTAGATTTTATTACGCTTCTTCATCCCAGAGTACCAAAGATTATGTGCTGTTTCAGCCAGTTCACATAATAGTAGTCGCATAATGTCTCAATAGGAAAAGCATTAAAGTATTAGGAGATAATTCATGGCGTCATTGATGGATCAAATCTCAATTTGCTGTGCTCTCAGTGACCTTCGACGTTTATCGGGTGTTGTTTTTTGGGAAAACTCTCGAGTAATTCATGAGAAATGAGACGCAAAATGATCTCTGACAAATCACAAGACTTTGATGATATTCAACTATACCACATGGTAAAGCAATTCCTGTACCAGATTTTGTTTTCAATTCCCAAGAGTATTTTATTGAGTATGATTGACGTGTAAAGTTATTTTGAAAATTCATTTTGTTATGAATTCTATGGTTTTTTTTTTATTAGGGCGAATGTAACATTGAGAAATTCTCTCGGGGCTCGCTCTCTACCATTCACTACAGCGCCATTATAGAACTTTCGAGGGATTTTTTAGTACAGATTGAATCACAACAGTGCTGGCTGGCACACTCTACAAATACAAATGAAAAACGTAAAAGTGATTGGAATATGAATGAAAGAGAAAGTAATCAAAGAGAGTCTGCCAAGTCAAGAGTCATCCTAATGAAAAAAACCATAGAATTATTTGAGAAATATTCGGGTCTGATAGGAAAAACCATCTTCACAAAAAATTATAGGACAGAGCAAACATCAATATGCTTTCGTTTGAATTGCATGATTAGCGAACTGAATAATGTCCATCATTTAACCCTTTTCAACTGAAAGCATTCATTCACGAGTACAGCTGGGATCAAGAATAAAAGGGTCCCTCTCAAATTGGAGACACAGATCTATTAATATTGAGAGATGACATTCTAGAGCATGACAAGTAAATTGAATTGGTTTATTTTAGCAGAGCGGAGCTTGAATTATGTAAAGCTACAAAAAAAAAACACATCTTTGCTACTAAGAGATACGATAATCCTCTTTTTTATTATTCGCTTTATTGACAAAGATTGTGTTTGTGGCATGCAATTCATGAAAGGGGTTGTAAACCAACTTACCTTTTTCCGATCGACCTGAATGTAGTGTACCTGGGGAGTACCTATTATTGAGAACAATCGCACTCATTTTGCGTTTAAGTGGTTTTATTCATTATTAGATAACAATTATTACCCAATAAGGAATAAAGTTCTCCAATTGAGAAACAATAATGCATTCATGCATTCCTATTAATCATAGTCGATCCCACTATGAAGGTTTCTAAGAAGTTGATTATGATGCTGGAAATTGACACAACTCTCCCAAATTGGCAAACCGTACTCGACTACGGGAAGAATAATTTGTTTATGAAGTGCATGTTTGTTCTTGGTCAATAGAGTACATTTAGTTGAAGTTTTGTGATCATGAGATCAAATCTTTAACGTCATAGGGTAGAGAACGGTTTAAGCACCCCGAGACCCTATTCCAAGCACGGGGTAAACGTTAACCTACATCGCTTATTTTTTGCTTCACAAGATGGAGCACTATACTGCAAAAAATGCGTTAATATAAAAAAAATGCGTTAATAGGTTAACGTTAACCCCGTGCTTGGAATATGGTCTCGGGGTGCTTAAGTCGTTCCCTACCCTATCTAAGGTAAAACCATGCTAGACAACGCCGGACTAATCTATTATCGTGTTACAGAGGTATATGTTGGCATTTCCTAGCGGAATGAGTCGAGGTGACCTTGAGTGCGGAAACTATTCAAACATTCGGACAGAACATTGAAGCCCTCCTGAAGTTTTCCAGTCAGGGTGCGAATCACTTGACCCTTGTAGATGATGAAAGTTTCGCCCGCGTTTCGTCGACAAAATACCACTACATGACAGGGGAGGAACATCTGACGTGAAGATGACAATCCTATGCCTAAGAGGTAACACCAGGCTGTGTTTCCAAGGCTGTGTTACGGTACGGAAACACAATATCGGAGCATCTATTGAATTTCCAGGAATGGATGTCAAAATTTCTTTTCCATTGTGGGCAGTATTCTGACTTTTTCCTGGATCGGCCATTCTGTAACAGGTTCCCGTGGGGCCTATAATGGTCTTGAAAATAAATAGATTGAAACCCTGGCAATATGGATATCAAAATTCATGAAATTTCTCCAGTAGGATATTTCTCAACTGTTTGTGGCCATCTGATGATTTATCCTCGAAACGGTCATCCCCAACAGATTCCCGTGGGGTACGTTACGACTAAATACACAAATAAAAAGGCTGCAATTGCAACCTATTATTATGTGTGTGCCAGTGCTCATTATTCACTATCACAACTAAAAACAAATCTCGAAAAAGGGTATTTCATACCCATTTCGTAAATAACAAACGATTTGGAAGCGGTATAAAGATAATGGCGGAAATTGAAAACCCTCTGTCATTCATCCATCTGAGACGAACAGATATTCGTCTGCAAATCGGTACGTAAAGGATCCGTAGGTGTATCTGGCGATTTTATTCATAAGCCATTTTCATTCATATTATAGGCCCTATGTCACCTGAACCGATGCCCTCTACTTGAGAACCGCAGTTATGCTTGGAAGTGGATCCAATCGTATCAACACGGCAGATTCAATCGGTACAAGGCGGTTTTGATTTTAACAAGGTGCTGGTGAAACGAGAAAAGTTCCTCAATAAACCAGAAACAATTTTCAGATATTTGTTTGGTTCTTTGGATCATGGAAGATTTTAACTCTTACGATACAGGCTGGGGAGAACTGTACGATGACAACCGATCTTCCCTGAATTTATGACCTCTGTGACAACTTCAATATGACAGTTCTTAACAATGGAGAAGTAACACGTTTGGCTGTTTACACACACTTTGTTCGAATACATTATCGTTGGATTGCGCATGGAATGTGATTCAAGATCCCCACGGTAGTGATCATTTGCCTATAAAAATTTCGGTTACTACCGGGTTCAATCCGTCGAAATCTGTCAACGTCACGTATTATCTTACCCGTCACATCGATTGGACAAAGTTTAGGACAGCAGTAGATGAAGCCGTTACGACGGTAGAAAGGCTTTCGCCGCTGGAAGAATATACCTTCCTCTCCAACCTTCAAGCTCAAACTCGACCTGTTCCAGGAACGTCATTTCGCAGGAAACCTCCTTCTCCATGGTGGGATCATCAATGCACCGAGGTTTACCGTAAAAAGTCCGACGCGTTAAAAGTTTTTCGCAGACGTGGAACACCTGAGCACTTCGAAGTATACACGGCTCTCGAACGCGAACTTAAGAGCCTCATCGAGGCCAAGAATCGCAGAAGATTCGTGGATGGGCTATCGCGCGAAACGTCGATGAGTACTCTTTGGAACACGGCGCGAAGATTGCGAAACTGAACTACGAACAACGAGAGCGAGGAGTACTCGGACCAATGGATCCTCAAGTTCACGCGTAAAGTTTGTTCAGATTCTGTGCCGGCACAAATCATTTCTCGCCAAACCGAAAACTCTATAGATGAGATCAGCCAACCCTTTTCAGTGGTAGAACTCTCTCTCTCTCTTGCACTCCTTTCGTGTGGCGATACGGCTCTTCGGGCTAATAGGTTCAACTTGCTTAAGAACCTACCAGATGTCGCTAAGAGGCGCATGTTGAACTAGTTTCATCAGTTTGTGGAACTAAACATTCTACCGGATGATTGGAGACGGGTGAGAGTAATTGCCATTCAAAAACCTGGTAAGCCCGCGTCCGACCACAACTCCTATCGACCCATCGCGATGTTATCTTGTATTCGAAATTTGTTGGAGAAAATGATCCTCTTCCGCCAGCAGAGGATCAACTTTCTCTGCACAATTACCGGGACCTGGTGAGGAGCACATCCGCAAGATCTTTTAACGGACAACGATTTTGTCGGTTATGGAATACGGTAGTTTTTGTTTTCAGTCAGCGGCTCGGTCGCACATCATCAAACTGGAACGTATTCAGTATCGGTGTCTTCGTATCGCGTTAGGTTGCATGCACTCGACTCACACCATGAGTCTAGAAGTGCTGGCTGGCATGTTGCCACTCTCGGATCGGTTTTCAGATTTATCTCATCGGCTCCTCACCAGGTATGAAGTTATGAACCCCCAGGTGATCGAAAATTTTGAGAAGCACCTTGAGTTGAATCCTCAAAACTCGCTTCATGACGTTGTACCATTTGTACATAACACAGGATGTCAGTCCTTTGCCGAATATTCTCAATCGTGTTTGCTTTTCCGACTTCGGCTGTTCGGTTTATTTTGATTTATCCATGAAGCAGGAGCTTCATGGAATCCCAGAGCATCATCGTCCTATGATAGCACCGGTGATATTTGCTGCAAAGTTTGGCCAAGTTGATTCCACTAAATCGTTCTTCACTGACGGATTTTTGATAGAAGAGTCAGCAGGCTATGGTATATTTAATGAAATTTATTGCGCCAATCGTAAACTTTAAACTCCTTGTTCCGTATTTGTCGCTGAATTAGCGGCAATACACTTTACGCTAGAAATTGTTGCCTCATTACCACGGGATCAGTACTTCATTTTTACGGATAGTCTCAGTTCTATAGAGGCTATTCGCTCCTCGAGGCCGGAGAAAGTGGACTCGCTTGATTTTTTTTTCTATTTTTCATCAACAGTCCCTCGTCAACTGGCAGTATAAATGGAGTAAAGGAGATTTGGGGCGATGGCTACATTCTATCATCCCCAATGTGTAAAAGAAATCATGGTTTTGGGGTATGGATGTAAGTCGAGACTTCATTCGTGTCATGTCTCGCCTCATATCCAATCGTTATTCTTTAACGATCATTTATACCGGGTTAGGCTGAGCGACAGCAATCTCTGTGAGTGTGGACAAGGCCATCAGGACGCAGATCACGTTATTTGGTCTTGTGCTGAACATCGTGGAGTCAGATCGGAGCATTATGATTCCCTTCGGGCTCGAGGTAGACAACCCAATGTGCCAATTTGAGATATTTTGGCTGTGCGTGATTTGGAGTACATGATATTTATGTATGTGTTTTTAACTAACATTAGCCTTAGGTTGTAGTTAGTTTAACCTGTATGTTAAGTATAAAGTTTTTTTATCGGTGTAGATGTGTGTTTTTTTTCTTTTTCGAAAAAATGTTCAAGTCAAAAGAAAACCATAAATTGTATAGTTATAAGTGTAAATTTAATGTGTTATGTAAACCAATCTTTACATTCCCACCCTCTTCCCCATCCGTAATTTTCAATTCCTATTAACCACGAGACGGCCGCGAGTAATCGGTTCTATCCCCCTAACTTTAGTTTTAAGATAAACAATGTGTAAAAATATGAAAATTTGGCTCTTTAAAGTTGATTCGATTGAGCCTGTACAAATATATGATTAATAAAGAAACACTTATTATACTTTGCAGTGATTTAAAAGGAATAAAGCGTAGAAATGAATATATAATATGCTTTTCAGCATTTTCGATTGTCTCCGTGTAGTATTGCACACAAAATTCTCGATAAATTATTCAAAATGACGTATCGGTAAACAAATATTCATACGTAAATTTCTCCAATCTCTTAGCTCCACCTTGCAAATTAGCACAATAATTAGATTAAGGAAATATTAGCCGTTGTAACTTTGGTGGTGGTATGCATGAAAGTGTTAGAAATTTCCTTTCGAATTATCCCTGGTAGCACACTTGTTGCAATTTGGTTGAGATAACATATATATGACTTGCTAAGTCATCAAGTTACTGCAACTAACTATGGTCACAGTGTCCTACTTGGGTTTGTTAACAGAGCTGTCTTCCCCAAATCGTTTGAATAAGATGTCGATAAATCTCTGAAATAAAGCTTTCTCTCCTCATCCTTGATTGAAAAAGTATTTTCCAATAACGTTGATCTACCTTCGAAGCAATTTCATTCAATAAATTAAATAAAGAAACTTTCTCAAATTGCCTAGCCGCATCCGATACAGCAGCAACATTGCAATAAAAAGAGCTTCATCAAACTCGACACTACTCACCCAAACCATGAGGCTACCCGCCACTCACGATGTCATTTCAAAATTCATATGCAGCACTTTTAATTAATTCCCCATCTCGCCCAGAGTCAATTATATTTCCTTTCTGTTCATATGTAGGCCCACGTATGCATTCGACGGCAGTCGATTTTCCATCAACCTTGGTCTTTATTTTTCGTTTTTAATAAACTTTGTTGACAAAACAAGATTGACGCTGATGAAAAATTGCAAACGACATGGTTGTTGGCGAGGTGCATTGATGGAAAAGCATCGACAGGCCGCTGCAAGCCCCATGGCACAGCTAGCAAAAATGTTCTATGTGATATGGTTTTGCAAGCGGCGTAATGAAGTATGAAGGAAAGTGTGATAAATTTCCTTTGATCTCGGGTAATTAAGAGAAGGACAAAAAATAGCCACTACGGGAAGAAAAAGTGTTTGTTGGTTATTAGTAATCTGGTGTATACTGATATGTTTCCGGAATATTTTTATTGTTTTTAGTTTATCATGAAGAAATACGCTGCTAAGCAAGAGCATGATTAATCGCACGCGGCTGTCAGATAAAAAAATATTACACAGAAAACCAATAATCATTTTCACAAAATAAGACTGGGTGGAGCATAGCTTTGGCAGCGGAAAAAATCTCGTCCTCTGGCATCATCCATCACTCAACCGTATTAATTCAAAACGACTTTTTATATTCTACACTCAGCGAAGTAAACTTTCGATATTCATAAGATTGCATAATGATTATTTGCTATAAGAATTCAGTATGAATTCCATAAATTTATCTTATGAAATATAATGATGTTGAAAAAATAAAAATATGGAGCAACCTAGATTTGAACCTCGAACGTTTTGGTTATGGATCCAGTGACTTACCTTCTAGTATGTGTCAACACTTGAAATCAGGAAAGCTTAAAGGCGTACAAGAACGTCGTGTGAAACAAATCTATTCATAAGTCAGCCTTATGAAATTGCAAAGCATCGTTCATAAGATGAACCTTATGAAATTCTTAAGATTATTTTGCTGAGTGTAAGGGATCAGTTTCGAAGTGACACGAGTGAAATTTGACAACCTTCTAAATACTCCAGTTTCATTTTAATGTAATATGATAGAATTCATTTGGAATAATATCATTCTTTTATCCAAAACTTAAAAAAAATCTAACCTAATTCATTAGTGGTGTGAATTTATTCAGCTAATCAAGTCTTAAATATTACTCCCAACTACTATAGATTTATTAAAAGCAGCCAAGCTAATGAAATACACAGAAGGCTTTGGCAAGACGATGATCTTTCCTGACTCTTGCTTAAAGGGTGTACGGAATCAAATTGCGACACACACAAATATTCGGCAATACTCCGTCCGTTCGCCCGTTCCACCAATCATTTTCAAACTTTCCGGGAGTAAAATGAAACATGTTATAAATATTTGTCAATTTCAATTCCATATCCAAATGCACGAGCCTTCTTCTTTATACTACTCATAAGGTCCTGTACAACTTTTGGACCAACTCTTTTTGCGTGGTTATCCATTTTTTCTTCATATCTTCCTCCGATTTCACTTCCTTAGGATACTTCCGAAGTGCCTGCTTCATGATGGCCCAGTACTTTTCAATTGACCGCAGTTCCGTTGCGTTCGGGGGGAGTGGGGGGGGGGGCGGTGGTAGAGACGCTTGTGCACGAAATTGACCTCCTTAGCCTTGCCACTCCTTACCACTCCAAAATTTCTTTCGAGTAATGGCACGAGGCTTAATCCGGCCAGAAAATCGTAGCACCATCGTATGACCTCAGAAGAGGAAGTAGACGTTTTTGGAGGCATTCCTTTAGGTACACCTGCTCATTGACCGTTCCAGTTGTCACGAATGGGGTGTTCCGCTTTCCGCTTTCAACAAATTGGTTGCCAAATCATATATTTTTTAGCAAACTTTGACATCTTCTACTTTCTAACGTCCTCAGGGGCATCAAATTTATGATGAGCAGTGAAAAACTGGAGCCTCGGAAGTTGCTGGAAGTCTGTTTTTACATACGTCTCATCATCCATAACGAGGCAATGTGGTTTTGTCGACATCTGGGTGTAGAGCTTCCGTGCACGTGTTTTATCTACCGTATTCTGCCGTTCATCGCGGTTAGGCGCCTTTTGAACTTTTTACGTGTGTAGTCCGTCACGTTTTTTCGCATCTTGCTGGACAGTTTTGGTAAGATTCAGTTTCTTCGCCACATCTCGAACTGAACTGTTGGTATTCCTCTTGAAAGCCTGAACTACCCGCTTGTGATCCTTAACACTATACGGAATGGCATATTTTTTCTTGCATACTATACGGAGATCCATTTTTGCCACTTTTTTCTTTCCGATCGATGGTCATACGTTCGTGGTACCGATTCAAAACACGAGACACCGTAGAATGTACCATTTCCAGCTTCCTGCTGATGGCAAGATGTGAAAAATCCGGTTTTTCGAGGTTCGCGCGCAAAATTTCTATGCGCCGCTGCTGTTCTTCCGATTCCATCTTCGCAACAATGGCACATCTGCTAGTGAAACTTACACAGCGTAAAATACACATTGAACTAAAAATTTTAATACAAAATACCCAACGGGTAAAAAGTTACAGCCATTTAAAAGTGGTGCAATTTGATTCCGTACAACCTTTAATATACGGTACCAGTTGCCAAAGAGCTTGCACAGAACGAAGTGTGATTATTGTCAAAAATGAATTTGAGATGGTAGACAATTTTATGTGAGGCTGCAAACAAGTAACGGGTGTCCACTAAAAAATGAGAATGATTTCAATACTTTTCCATCAGAACAAAAACGGCCGCATAGAAATGTCACTTTAGATGAATGAATCGTTGCACTCTCCAGAAAATTTTCATACACTCTTATTTCACTCTAACATGTTCAGTCGTGTTCAGCATGCCGTCGAAACAGGAAGAACTACGCGCGCGCGTTGTACAATTCTTTCAAGCGAACGAAGATCGTGGAAAAAAATACACGGTGGACCATTTTTGTCGTGAAAAAGTTCCGGTATCCACCGTATACCGTATCCTGGCATGCATGAGAGTAACCCGGAAGAAAGGTTGCGGCCGTCCAGGGAAAATAATGAATGAGAAAACGCTCCGCTCGCTGCGCAGCATGTTCAACAACAAGGATTCGGTAAGTCAACGGGAAGCAGCCCGAAAGTTCCATTGTTCGAAGTCACTCATCTGCAAGACGCTAAAGAAAGAAGGAATAGTGTGTAGAAAGAAAACCAGATCCCCAGAGTACACAGATGAGCAGATTCAAACCGTGAAATCCCAATGCCGCTGGATGACTCGGAATTACGTTCTGGACGACGAAAGCTACTTTCCTCTTTCGAAGTCTCAGATACCGGGAAACGACCGATTCTACACTAAGGACAAATCTACTACTCCTCCAAAAGTAATGTATAAGTTCAAGCACAAATTTGAATCGAAGGTTATGTTATACATCGTAATATCCGATAAGGGTATTTCGAAGCCGTGGTTCAAACCAAGCGGTTTGGCCATCAACCAGGAGGTGTATCAAAGAGAGTGTTTGCAGAAAATACTCATCCCATTTCTTAAACAACATCACTCGGATGGCAAATACGTGTTTTGGCCGGACAAGGCATCATCACACTACGCAAAAAAAACGCTAACGTTTTTGGAGAGCCAAAATATACCATATGACCCAAAAGACCGGAATCCGACAAATTTGCCACAGTGCCGTCCTATCGAGGATTTCTTCGGTCTTTTGAGCTCCATGGTATACAAGGATAATTGGAAGGCCAAGAACACCAAGCAACTTACCAACAGGATCAAAAGCTGCATCCGAAAAATCGATGTGGCTGCCGTCCAACGGTCATGTTCCAGCATAACGACTAAGCTGCGCCGCACGGCGGACCACGGACCATATGACAATATTCACTAAACTTAGTTTGAAGATTTAAGTTGACCCTTTTAATAAAATAAATCAGTTTGAACAAAACTTCACTGGTATTTTTTTCCTGACCCATTCTTTTCGTTCTCATTATTTAGTGGACACCCGTTACTGCAAAGAAATTCGGAGATGAAAGTCTTGTGAGCTGCACGAGACTGCATAGCATCTAAAAAAAAGAGCTGAAAGTAATCCTAAGGGCATCTTCATCGGCGGTCCAAATCGTGGTTTGGATTTATTTTTTTAGACCAAACGCAAAAACATCGCTACCGGCGTCGTTGGTGTAGTGATAAGCGTGACTTCTACTTGGCACCCCAGTGGGTCTGGGTTCGATCCCAGTGTACGTCGGTGGTTTTTCTGAGGCGAAAAAATCTGGTCACGTTTTCCTTCGGAAGGGAAGTAATGCCGTTGGTTCCGGCTCATATTCATGAGGCGAAAGGTAGGGTCCAGGTGGTGGAGTCGTCTTCTTGGCGTCGATGATTACCATACGAGGAAATAGGCCGACAGAAAAAAACATCGCTGCACCGGTGTTGTAAATTTTGTGTTTTACCGGATCTATTTTGCACTTATTTTAAAACTGGTATATTTTTCTATCTATTCTTGCATCAATTTGGAACAAGTAAAATACCGTTCCAAAACACTACACGCTACTTGACAATACCAATTTATGATCCAAACTTCAGCTTTTACAGAACAAAAACTCAAATTTCTAATCTACCGCGTTGTTTACTAACGCAATCCTTCGCGCAAACCAACAAAACTTTGAACCGAATGTCTGTTATTTTTTAAGTTTTTTCAGAGATTGTTCCGGTGTTTTTCGTTACGGAAATACATTGAGGCTCGCTGAGGTATATTTATGAACCGTAAAGTCGCCGTATTTGGCTCCAGACAGAAAGTGCTCGCCTCGGATTAATTTACCCCAAGTTGCTTCCGGTGCTAGCGAATTGCCTATTCATTTCATTCTTGAGTAACGAGTGGTTCTCTTAGTTTTTTTACAGCCACTGCCTTTACCAGGAAACGTTGACTACTCTGAAATGAGGAAACTCCCAGAAGTGTGACTGTTGTGGATTTTACAACTAACTTGACAGGTGTTGGCGGGTTTAACAACAAGAAATACAACACCGGTGTGGGAAACGCGAAGATAGTATATCTTAGCTGGATCTATTCAAGTTTTTCTGATACAAATCAAGTTTAAAATTAGTCCAAACATAGACCACCGCTGAAGATGCTCTTAAGCACCTTTAACTAACGCAGTAGTTTAGCAAACGCTGTAATCTCAAAATTTGTGTTTGATTAGCTTAAAAAAATGGCAGGGATAAATTCAATGTAATTAGAAATGATTGATTTGTACAGTTGTCTGTTTCTAAAAATAGTTAAATCGTTTATCAATCGGCAGAGAATACCATATTTCTTCCCAATTTTCTTAATGACATCGTAAAAGAGAATGTCTAATTTTAATCTATCACAAATAATAACGTCGAGATATACACCGTGTCCAATATAATGTCATACAAATTCAAACTTCGATTATATCACAAAAGTTTTTTGGAGTTTATAGGTAAATGTTTTTATTGAAAGCTAATATTACATGGAACAATTAGAGCATATATGTCGGAATAACACCCCCTCTAACGTTTTTGATCAGATTCAAACGTTTTTCAAACCCATCGCAAGCGGCAGGCACGACTTCCATCGACATTTCGTCCCAAATTCGAATGATTACGACTTGAACTGCGCCAAAGTAGGCACCTTGCACTCATTTATTTTCGACAGCACGTATGACCATTGAAATAATCCAAGGGGTTTAGATCTAGAGAGCTGGGCGGACATTCATTCTTGGCCAAAAAGTCGTGTAAATTTGCCCGACACCAGTTTTGGACCAAATTCACTGTATGAAAAGGCGGTCACGTAATCATCATTCTCTAACATTCTTCTGTGAATCTGAAAATCATTTTTTAGCTCTTAAAATTCTAAATGAACTCATAGAAATAATTTACTATACTAAATATACTATAAGTATAGTTAAAAATAAACGTTTTCGGATTTGAAAAGGAAAATGACCTGCATTTGTTGAAACGAAAGGCGGCTGACTTTGACGAGATAATATATCTGCTGAAAGAAAAATTTGCTGCGCCAGAATGTTCAAGAGAAGACCAAATAAGGATACTATCTATTTAACCAAAATCTTTGAATTTTTATGATGCTGCATCCCAATAAAAAAATAGGAAAAAAATTGCAGGCCTTTGTAGTTTAAATCAAAATATAGCATATATGCTGAATGGCATTTTTTCGCTACTTCCCATGGCAAAGGGCCATGCAATGCAATTGGTAGCACATTAAAACGAATGGCAAATAACGCAAAGACCGAAATTTTCGTCTGCTTGATAAGAGAAAAGTCCTTTTTCACCAGCTTGGAGAAACACATGAGAATGTGAGAAGCGAGAGACTTTTATTAGCTCACAGCAGTTTTCGCGAGAAATGCAACGGGGATTTATAATTTTCGGAGAGAATGAGTAGCTGATAAATTGTTTCTTTTTCAGTGAATCCTAGATGCCGATAATTATTCTTCACTTACTTTTTGACACCTGAAAATGCGCCAGTCTTCATGCTTGTTTGATTGTGACATTATAGTTCGATAAAAATTCAATTTATTCTCATGCTATGACCAAACATCAATTTGTATATTTATATATTGTAAACATAACAAACATTTCGAAAAACGTTTTCTGGTTACTGGAAAAACGCGAATAATTTATGGTCGTATTTTCGAATGTTATTCGAAAATGATAATATTATATCGGAAATATCTCGAGAGCGGATGCTCTTACGAAGATCATTAACAGTAGCTGATTTTTTTTTCAAAAATCAGATTGTATCATTAGAATACGTTTATTTCCGGAAATATTAAAATTTGGAGAAATGCACCGAAAAATGATGTTTAAAATACTTTCTTCCCTGACATTTCTCCAGCCTAAAATCTTCGCTTGACCTTGCGTAATAACTTCAATTTCTTACAATAAAAAAATGAAAAATAATCTGTTTTAGAGATATTTCTAATTTTAATGTTAATTTCCGATTTTTTGCCGAGATTTTTTTTCCAGTGTATATTTTTTTCACAACCTTCCCATATAGGGCCACTACTTGTTTTTAGACAATTTTTTTCCAACCAAAGGTTTTCGAGCTACAAATTATTAATTGAAGTGTTATTGACAAATTATTAATTGCAGTGCTACTGATCGCCCTTTTTAAAACTGACTCTTGAGTCCAAAAATTTTTTGCATCAGTGGAAAAACCTAACTTTTGGGGGTAAAACGTATGTAAAAATTTTCAATTAAATAGGAGAAACTCGAAGTTGGTCGGTAGGTCCTTTCGGCCGGAAACGTTCGGTACTATCCTGTGGGTTTTATCCATTTTTCATCAAAACCACCTTCGACCTACCCCGCAGTGGGATGTTAGGCAAAAATGTCGTTGGTTCGATTACCACTGTACACATGCCCTTTTCGCTCAATTTTCCTAAAACATCTGTCATATTTCCAAGCCTGCCGCACACAAGCGGAACTATCAAAACTTTCTCTTCATATCTTTCATTCTAGCCAAAAAACATTGTTGTTCACTCTTGGTGCCTCATGGTGATGAGCGAACATCTCCTTCTACATCAAAACCAAGTTTATTAATGGATTTATTCCATGGTGAGGGGAAGGGGCAAATTTTGGGAAGCGACCCAAGCAGGACCGAATAACTTGATAACTGACTTTGGTATTTAGGAGCTCAGATCAAGAGGTAAAATACCTGAGGATAATACCATAAAATTGGGGGGCGACCCCGGCGTATTGGTTAACATCCATACCTCCCACGCCTAAGTCACGAGTTCGAATCTCACCCCCGGAGAAGTTACGAAAATGCTCAAAAGTGGTGTTTGACTGACTACGACAGGAGATGAACCAGCCCGAGGCTGAAAATCTCGATAATTAACACAAAAAAAAAAGTAATACCATTAAATTGTTAAAATTGTTGGTATTTGAGAGATATTTTGCTTGCAATTCAAGGTATTTTGCTTAGGTATTTTACCTCTTAATCTGAGCTCTTTAATACCAAGGCCAGTTATCAAGTTCAAAATTAGGTATTCATATATTGTTGTCTCCTGCTCGGGGAATAACTTGATACTTGGCTTTGGTATAAAAGAGTGCTGCATAAGAGAAAAACTACCTCTTAAAACAAAAAAAGGATAATACCATAAAAGTTTTCCCACAATGTTTTACGAATACCAAATTGAGGTAAGATAATACCAAAATAGTACCTCTCATGTATTTCTAGGTATACCAAATAAAAAGTTTTGATATCTGAGAGATATTTTGCTTGCAATTAGGTATTTTGATTAGGTTTTTCACCTCATATGCTGAACTCTTGTTTACCAAGGCCAGTTATCAAGATCATAATTAGGTATTCAGATTTTATTTTCTCCTGCTCGGGTAAAGTGACTCTCAAGTATTCCAAGGTATTCCAAATAACTAGTTTATTTTTCCATTCTGAAGATATTTTGCTTGCAAATTTTATGTTTTTATTTAGCTATTTTAGCTCTTATTAAATGCATCACTACACCAACTTAGTTATCACTACACCAACTTAGAAGTCATCTGTATGTGTTGAAATTCAATCGAAAGTTGTTTATTTTGCACTGTCTCGATCAGAGAATTTCTCGCGTACGAATTGCTTTTTTGCGTTATTTTTTGTGGTGTACCGTCTAATAAGCACTCCGTTTACCTGTTGTTAGTGAAGTTCGCTGTGAAAATCCTGTTTTTGTGCATATTTTGTGTTGTGAAAATATTGAAATATCAATCCATTATTCAGACTGCGGTGTTGTTATTGTTGCACACTAGCACAATTGATTGCAGAATCCACCTCCATCGCATACACGCTGAAGATCTACACAGAGAAAAAATAATTAAGTGAATAATTTCTCCAGCGGCTAGTCTACACGGAGTGAAAAAAAAAAATCATTAGTGAGAAGATAAGTTCACTGTGAAAATCTTAATATTGGATTTATCATGAGTTCAGCTGTGACAAGTGCGCTAAACCTGTCAAAGGAGACGACGAGTTCGTGTCTTGTATGGCCTTTTGTGACCGGATGATTCATCTGATATGCTCTAGTATAAAGCTGAACAAAGCCTTCGTGAACGTAATCCATTCAAGCCCTAACTTGTTTTGGATGTGCGATAAAGGGTGATACGGTCAAAATTTGGTCAAGGGAAAACGCGTGTAAATCGGTGAAATCGTTTATATAAAAAATCAAATTAAATTTCTTTTTCAAGTTCAATTAGTATAAAATTCAGGAAAAATATTCAGTAAGGCTTCCGCTTTTTCAAATCCGAATTGCCGGGCCTTACGCTTGACCCCTGCCATCAGATTTTGTACAGCCACCTTGTCCACCTTCTTCGCCGCAGAAAGCCAGTTTGCCTTGAACTGCTGCTCGTCCTTAGCAGTTTTTTGGTCTTCTTTAGGTTCCGCTTGACAATAGCCCAGTATTTCTCAATTGGGCGGAGCTCTGGCGTGTTGGGAGGGTTCTTGTCCTTGGGAACTACCTGCACGTTGTTGGCGGCGTACCACTCCATGGCCTTTTTACCGTAATGGCAAGATGCCAAATCCAGCCAAAACAGTACGGAACAACCGTGTTTCTTCAGGAAAGGCAGCAGACGTTTATTCAAACACTCTTTCACGTAAATTTCTTGGTTGACAGTCCCGGAAGCTATGAAAATGCTGCTTTTCAAGCAACAGGTACAGATGGCTTGCCAAACCAGATATTTCTTTGCGAACTTTGACAGTTTCGTGTGCTTGAAAATATCTGCTACCTTTCCCCTTCCTTTTGCCGTATAAAACTCCTGTCCCGGAAACTGCTTGTAGTCGGCTTTGACGTAGGTTTCGTCGTCCATTACCACGCAGTCAAACTTCGTCAGCATCGTCGTGTACAGCCTCCGGGATCACGCTTTGGCCGTCGTATTTTGTTTATCATCGCGATTTGGAGTCACTACCTTCTTGTAAGTCGATAGTCCGGCTCGTTTTTTGGCTCGATGCACGGTTGTAGACGATACACCCAGCTTATTTGCGGCATCTCGGAGAGATAGGTTAGGGTTTCGCTTGAAACTACCGGCAACTCTCTTTGTCATCTCAGCGGCTTCCGGTTTTCGATTTCCCCCCGATCCAGACTTCCTGGCTGTCGACAAACGTTCCCCAAACACTTTAATTACATTTGTAACGGTTGATTTGGCAACTTTTAGCGATTTTGCCAACTTTGCGTGCGAGTAGCTCGGATTTTCGCGATGCGCGAGCAAAATTTTGATACGCTGCTCTTCTTGCTTGGACGGCATTTTGACAACTGAAGAGTGAATTCCAAAATCAAAATAGGAGCAACATTCTACACACACACACCTTCAAAATGAGGGGTGTTCAGGTTTTTTAAATGCAAAATTGAAAGAAATACGTCAAGTTGATATTGACCAAATTTTGACCGTATCGCCCTTTAAGTGCGTTAAATTGATAAAATGTGCAAGATTTAAATCAGCAATCTCGTCTTTCGGTAGTGTGATCAAATCTATTACTGAGAAACAGGAAATCGCGAATGCCGAAATCAGAAACGAAATGGCAAAGCAAGGTGAGCTAATTGCCCAGCTTTCAAAAAAAATCGGGCCTTCCACTCCGGCAATTTTGGATCCCGGAAATCACTCTCGTCAACCACCTTTAAAACGGCGTCGTGAAGACGGTTTATCAAGCAGTAGACCTCTTAATGGTGGTACTAAGGCGGTTACTGATTCCACAGTGCTTACCGTTCCTGAGCCTGTTGAGATGTTCTGGCTGTACTTATCTCGCATTCACCCTAGTGTGAAACCGGATGTTATCGAAAAACTTGTCAAAACGAGTGTGCAGAGTGAAGATTCGGTAAAGGTTGTTCCGCTTGTGAAAAGAGGATTCGACACGAGCCGTATGAACTTCATATCGTACAAAGTCGGAATGGACCCAAAACTACGCGAAGTCGCACTGAATTCGGATTCATGGCCAAGAGGTATTCTGTTCCGTGAATTTGAAGATAATGGTCCAAAAAACTCATGGTTACCTCGTATGGATACGCCGTCCATCGTGATCTCTCCTCTGGGTTCGTCCCAATTTTCCACTCCGATCTCCGGACTGGATCCAGCATGCTGAGATCTGATTGTTTGTTGGATCATCGTAAACCAGAACGCACTGCCTGTCGCACTATGGGAAACCCTAAGCCACCTGACCCAGTCGCGCTTGGCGTTTGCTGTGATCAAAATGACGGTGTTTCCTGCCTTCAGAGTCGTTCTGGTCCTGCGGTCGGGATTGGTAGTGGGGTTTCCCAACTACCACTTTCAGGCAAGTATGCTTCTGTTAGTATCGATTCTTTGCCTGATCTGCTTCCGTGTGCCAGCGCTGCCTCCAACACCAATTTAAACATTTCTATTGCTTCTGATCGGAGTGATCATACTAATGAAAATAGCCACCGACCTTGTTCTACACCGGGACGCACACTTGCCTCATGCTCTAAGGAAGTCCCCATCCCTCTCATCGCAGTCGAGCCTCTCCCGCCAGCGATCAACAGCCGTCCCGGCCCTGCGTTTGAGTTGGGTGATGGGTGCTTCCGAACTTCCACTACAGGCAAGTACTCTGTGGATTCGAACAATTCGTTGCCTGATTTGTTCGTCGTTTCCAGTTCATCGTCTAGCCAGCTTCGATCAACTTTTGCAAGCAGGATACCGGGACGCACAATTGCCGCTAGTCTTGAGGAAGCCCCTATTCCGCTCAACGCAGTCGAGCTCTACCTGCCAGCGACCAGCAGCCGTCCCGGTCCTGCGGTTGAGTTGGGAGACGGGGTCTTCCAAATTCCAAGCAACGGCAAGTATGGTCAACAAACGGACACTTCCCGCTCTGATAGTATTTCCTTTCCCAGTGCTACAAACCTTGAACGTTGGAATTCGGACCTTGTAATCTACTACCAGAATGTTGGTGGAATGAACGGCCTTATTGACGATTATCGGTTAGCGTTCATGGATCATTGCTACGACATTATAGTCTTAACCGAGACATGGCTGGACTCTAGGACTGTTTCTAGTTATGTTTTTGGAGATGGTTACGAAGTTTTCCGCTGCGATCGGAACACAAACAACAGTAGGAAATTGACCGGCGGTGGTGTTCTCGTTGCAGTTAGTGTCAGGTTGAAAGCAAGTGCAGTTGAAGGCGATTCCTGGATCACCGTAGAACAAGTTTGGGTAGCAATTCAGCTTAGAGGCCGTAATCTATTCCTTTGTGCGGTGTACATTCCTCCGGATCTAACTCGAGATTTAGACCTAATTGATGCGCACTGCCGATCTGTTTCTGCTATTTCGAATACGGTTGCCCTCCATGATGAAATGATTATTTTGGAAGACTTCAACCTAGCGGGCATTGCATGGACTCCAACTCACAGCGGCTTCCTCCGTCCCGACCATGAACGTTCCTCTTTCCACGCAGGGGCTATTCAGCTTCTGGACAGCTACAGTACCGCAACTCTATTCCAAGTTAACAACGTGGTGAATGAGAATAATCGCTCTCTAGATCTCTGCTTCGTGAGTGGCCAAGATATTGCTCCCTTCATCTCTACAGCTCCCGTGCCTCTAGTTAAGGATGTCCCTCACCATCCTTCTCTAATAGTTGCTGTCGAGGACGTTGTAGCTCGGGACTTCGTCGACACTCCTGCTACTGTGTCATATGACTTCCGTAGAGCCGACTATCGCAGTATTGGTGATGTTTTATCTAGTTTGGATTGGCAGAGCATTCTTGATTCGACCGACGTTAACATCGCTGCTCAAACTTTTTCCCACGTCTTGGCTTATGTCATTGACAGACACGTCCCAAAAAAGATTGTTCAGACTGACTCTCGGGTTCCTTGGATGACGAACGCTCTTCGCTCGCTAAAATGGATTAAAAGGGCTGCTCTTAAAAGATTCACGAAACACCGCACCGCATGTCGCTTAAACGCCACTATAGCAGACTCAACTACGAGTATAAACGGACCAGTCGTGCACATTTTCAACGTTATCTGAGTGGGGTTCAACGGCGTCTTAAATCTCATCCGAAATCTTTTTGGAGCTATGTTAATCAACAACGTAAGGAAGTAGGCTTACCTTCATCCATGTTCTATAATGGCGAAACTGCTGGCACTCAAAAGGAAATTTGCGAACTGTTCTCGGTAAAATTTGCTAGTGTTTATGAAGACGAGAGGTTATCGCTGCCGCCGGCAATGTTCCCTTGGCAAATCAAACACTCAGCCTAGTTGATGCGGATTCAGAATCAATCTCGAACGCGGCATTACACCTTAAAACTTCGCTTAAGCCCGGGCCCGATGGGGTTCCGTCGGTTTTTCTGAAACAGAACATGGCTTGTCTTCTGTATCCACTTCGTCAGATATTCCAGATGTCCCTCTCTAGCGGTACATTTCCTTATTGCTGGAAAATGGCGGACATGTTTCCGGTCTATAAAAAAGGAAGCAAGCGGGACGTGAACAACTACCGAGGAATCACATAGTTAAGCGCTGTATCGAAGCTTTTTGAACTGGTCGTTAAGAACTCACTTTTTACACATTGCAAGCAGTTGTTAAGTGACGACCAGCACGGATTTTCACCAGGGCGTTCCACAACTACAAACTTATTGTGCCTTACGTAGTACATCACTGATGGTATGATCGCTCGATGCCAAACGGACGTGATCTACACAGATTTAACGGCAGCTTTTGACAAGTTGAATCATGATATCGCGATCGCTAAACTTGACAGACTAGGAGTTGGTGGTAATCTTTTAAGATGGTTTCGATCATATCTCACAGGGCGTCAATTGACAGTTGCCTTGGGTGACCTACGTTCAAGGAGTTTCTGCGCCATGTCCGGGATACCGCAGGGTAGCCATCTGGGACCGTTGATATTTCTTTTATACTTCAACGACGTACACTATGTTATCGGAGGGCCTCGCCTGTCGTTTGCTGATGACCTGAAAATTTTTATGCGAATCTGTTCAACCGCCAATTGCCATTTCCTCCAAGCGCAGGTTGATGCCTTTGCTCATTGGCGTACTCTAAATCGGTTGGTGGTCAACCCGGCCAAGTGCTCAGTGATAACCTTCTCACGTCAGAAACAACCAATTTTGTTCAACTACCATCTTCTCGGTACAACCATCGAACGAAAGCAGTGCGTTAAAGACCTAGGTGTTCAGCTGGATTCGAAACTGACGTATACGCAACATTTATCGTATGTTGTTGACAAAGCTTCAAGGACACTCGGTTTTATATTCAAGGTTGCGAAGAACTTCAGCGACATTCACTGCCTTAAATCGCTCTATTATTCCCTCGTTCGTTCGACACTGGAGTATTGTTCAGCGGTCTGGAGTCCATGCTATGATAATGGCGCCGAGCGAATCGAATCTATTCAACGCCGTTTTCTTCGGTTCGCACTTCGTAGACTTCCTTGGAGCGACCCTTTTCGTCTTCCTAGCTACGAAAGTCGGTGTCAGTTGGTCGACATGGAGCCTCTGCGGGTCCGTAGAGATGTACGTAGAGCTTTAACTGCTGCAGATGTTCTACAAGGAAGAATCGACTGCGGAAGGATCCTTCAACAAATTAGCATCAACGTCCAACCAAGGCCAATGCGTCACAACTCTATGCTCAGGCTTCCTTTTCGCCGCACCAACTATGGGTTGAATAGCGCTATTCACGGATTGCAGCGAACCTTCAATAGGGTGGCGTCCATTTTCGATTTTCATCTGACGCGGAACGCACTTCGTCGGAGATTTTCTACTGTTTTTAGAACAATTGACACACGTAGTTAAGACAGTGTATAGCTTTAATTATTTTATTTTTACTTATTTATTTTTTTTGTTTTGACTCCAGTTAAGAGGTTATGTATGTAATCGTTTCTTATTGTATTTTTTTTTGTGTTTTTAACATCATTAGGACCTAAACTTGGTCTGTTGATGTCTACTTCAAATAAACAAATAAACAAATAAAGATCAAAGTTAGGTATTCACATGTCTTTTCTTGCTGCTCGTGAGTCGATAACAAAATGCTGTCCAAATAAATTAAATCGAAACCATACGGGCAATGAAACTTCAACAACACGGTTTCTAACAATGGAGAAGATTGATCATGTTGATTCATCCTTTTCAAAGTAATGATGTTGTTTAAGAAAAACTTCAAACGATTTTCCATCAGCACCTTTCAATAATCGCTTCACACGACAGAAATGTGCTAACTTGTGTAAACGCCAGCTTCTTCTATTTCAAAGGGGAATGAAACAACGTCCTCTTCATAAACCAGCACAATACATAATTTTGTTCTTTGACAATTGCTTGATAAGCTCTTTCCACCTTATCACAAAGCGCAAAGTGGCATTTATTGTTTGCGGTGTGAAATTGTCTTTTTCTTCTTCTTTTCGGGGTTCGTGTTAAACATTTCATTCCCATGTATAAAAACATAGAGAATAGAGATTTGTCTACAAAGTCGTCGCAGTAACGAGACATGCATTCGCTTCGAGAACTATCGCATGAAATCGTCCAACATGTCAAAAGGTTCAAATTTAGTCCCTCTGCATGTACGACGTACTTACGTGGGATTCTCAAATAATATACCAACCTGAAGGGCCATACTTCAAATGTGGCTGCAGAAACAATCTTGCTCCTAAAGTGTGCAACTTTCCCCGTTCTTTTCCTAATACGACGTCATCCCTGCAGCCAGGCAAAGACGATATTGCTTGGTGACATACAAGACGTTCTTCTAATGATTTTCCTCGCTTACGTCCAACCAAACGATGCCGAAGTTGGTACCTTCGCGAAAGGTAATGTGTGCATATTTTGCTGCGACAGCCACGAATGTATGCTTCATCTTCCTTGCAGCCTTTCTAGCTGGCTTCTACTTTGTACGTACACATATATATCATGACAATGTTATTAGCATGATTGTGACACAAACAAATTCTCCGCGCTACGGTGGCATGGCTTTGATAGGAATATATATAAACCGCAGCCAAGAAAATATTGTTATACTGTTCCACCATGAAGTGTACGGAATTGGAAAGAGTACTTATACGAAACGCGAGAGTTGCAGGCTATATCTTTCAGTTATAAGGGTATTTTATTTGTTTTGTGCATCCATTGTAGCCGATGCGAAACGACAAATGTGTACGGTTCTAGTGAACTGATTGAGACAAAGTTGACGATGCCGCCCTAGATGAAAAGTGATGTCAATTATCCATCGAAGCAATCACGATATTTGCTCATCGAATATTGTTCAGTTAAAATAAACAAACGAAGGCCTGACATAAAAAAGTATTTGTTGGCTATAGAGAAAAGTGATTAACTCTATTTACGAAGTGTTTTTGCCAAACAATGAGTTTTCAAAAGCTTGTCGTTTAAACTGCGTCAACGCAGACAAGCTTCATTATATTTAGAACGCATATATACTTGAAGAATGCTTTGAAATACAAAAATATTTGTTTGAGTTTCTAGAAATGAGAAGAAAAATCCCATAGTCCTAAGTAGAGCAAAACACTCAAGGTGCAGTTTTTTACATTGTAACGACACGCCTAAACATGGCTTCCTCGGTAAGGTATGAAAAAAACATGTGCACAATTGCCTTCTATCTAAATCTAGCTACTGCTTGCTGAAAGAGCCAGCATTGTTGTTTAAAGGCTATTCAAGATGAAACTTAATTACTTTCTATTTAAAAAAAAAACTTTTCCTTTGAACAGTTTTAATCTAGAAAATAAAAGTCGTGGTATTGTAGTTCAAAAGTGGTGGTTGAAATTTCACGTGCCGTGTTTGTGTTGGATTTCACTGTATAATCGGTAACTTTATAAATAGTAAACTAAAGAAATGAAATAGGGTAACGGGATGTTATGTTAGCCTAGCTGCTTCATTCGGCCTATATACAAAATGTGTCATCAATATAGCGATAACCAAAAAAATCATGTTGCTATTAGGATGACCGATGTAATTAGAAGTAATTAAGACAATATTAACCAACTTGTAGTTGTTAACTTCCCCGTAATTTTTGATTTCTTGAATTTTTGTGGCATCATAATTGTTTAGCAACCGTGTACAGTTAGAGGTCATAAGCGAGTTTATTTTTCATTTTGATTCTGTTTCATGCAACCAAGTGCCATTATCTAGAACTAGATTTTAGAAGAAAATACCACAAGCTTGCTAAAGTGAATTTTGATTCGGTGTGCAGGCTTGGTTTGTGAATTAATCGGTGCAGGAAGAGTGTATTAGACACAGATATTACGTTACTACCGGATGGTTGTTGTGAACGAGTGCCGACTGCAGCAGCTACGGATCCAGCAGGACTTGGCCGAGATCTAGGACATCGAGGAGAGCTGGTTTGCAAAGCAACAAATAATTTATTGCTACCAAATTTTGAAGACAATATCCAATGTCCTGTTTTATTTTATTTTGTCGTTTTGTTTTTCGTAATGCTTGTCTCGTTTCAGTCACATTGGAGCGGCCCATTTTTTTTGGCGGAAAGTGCTTCATACTTTCAGCGTATCGTTAACCAAAACGAACCCTGCTGCTAACCTTTCTCCAACTATCCAACATCCCTGTGATTTCTCGTGGAAATGTAGAGGATTTCTCGGCTTCCTTCAAAGCGAGTATCATGTCAACACGTTCCCCTATTCCCTACTTGACCAGCATTCGGGCACGGCCGGCGCCGGTAATGCTTTATAATGGGTCACCAGTTTTTACACATTGAAGATGTATGTTAGTCCCAAACATCATCTGTTGGTTCTTTGTGCAAATACAGCTGATCTGGCAATAACGGAATTGCATCCGTGGGCGGTCAATAATGCTCATGCTCATGCTATTGAACTTTTGGGGCATGATGACATCACTGGTTAAGCCGAACAGATGATCTACACGATCTTCAAGTGATCTAAATTTGGCTTAATTGAATCGATAAAGCAAGTAATGCAGTTTGAATGTGCAGAAAATAGTTACACGTTACAAACTTACTGTTCACTTAGCTAAAATAACAATTATTTTACAAGAAAATTGTAGACCCAATGCTGGGGACATATTTTTTTGTTTGTTCCTAACTATGGCCTGTTGTATCAATAACGTAGTAAAAACGTTGTTACTGGTAAAATCTCAAGTTAAAATGCATAAATTTGCGGATGTTTATATTCAAGTGGCTCATCTAAACATAAACCAAAAAAAACAAAATCATCGTATAGTGAACTATAATGTTTACATTATTGAATTGATGATAAATCATATATGAACATCACTTAAGTGTTTCGAGGCAGTTTTGCTTTAGTTTGTTTTGTGAAATTTTGTATTATGTAAAGCGAACAGCTGGCAATGCTTTAAATCAAAAACGCAGTGTAGCACTCGAACCCACATAATATTGAATCGAAGAATGCCATACAAAATTTGAGGATGACAGATTCATTCTTGTAGGTGAGTTTGAACAATACAGAAGGAAAACTTAACACCGTCTTCTAATTCCGAAACACGAAAGTCCCCGATACCGACTCTCGTTACCCAGCACCATCTGACACGATCCCAATGGAAGGCTTCTCAGGTCACGATACTCAGGAAAAGAAAATGTAATAAGACTGCATTTAATAAAAAATCGATCGAATAGGACGAAGTTGCATCCATGAATAGACCCAATTTGGTGCCTATAGACCGACATTAAATCCATATTCCTCAAATGTTTCCTACTTTTTAAAAAGAGTTGTGTAACTTTTCGTGAAACATACTACCAAAAGTCTTATTAAACACATCTTCGCAAGTGTATAACTAATTGAATCTCGCTTACAGCTTAAAAACTTTATAAGTTATCATAAAAAATGTAATCGATCATTGCGTAATAGGCTGAGTTTAGGGACACATACCCTAGTATACAATTTAAAACATCAGTGATGTTGTGTACAAGCCACGACCAAATGGTTAATGTATCTACGATAAACCGTTCGTTGTTTTCATAAGCCGAATGGACTATCTTTGCTTAAGATTAGCTAGTTAAATTTCTAAGCAGTTTTCTGATCTCACTCGACTGAATGACTCAAACAATCCGGAATGTATAATAGTAATTCATGACCTATCATTACAATGTCAGTAGAACATTTTGTCTTTTGCAGTAATTTTTAGACTTATGCGAAGAGATGTGATGAGATAATCAAGCTTCCGCTCTCACTAATACATACTACCAAACCATTTTGTCAGATATTGATATTTCACCAGGTTTGTTTACAGTTGTTTATTCTTACTATTCATCTGAAAGCAATGAACGAAAGTAAGATATACGAACCACTTACTAGGTATATTTCATGATGATAAAATATTATTTTCTGCTTCTTTCATCAGCAGAATGGATATCCTTCAAGAAATCTACAAGCGCCGTGCCTCTAAAAATATCGTTTATCATACTCTGTGCGGTAATTTGTTCTTCGGTCTTTCCAAAGCGATATTTTCTGAAATGTACCGGAAACATAGATCCACTATCGACAACTGGATTTCCAACAGTCAAGCAAACGGATGCTTTTCCCGAAAGTAGTACGCTAGAGACTCAATTTTTTTTTTTTGGAGCGGACAAACGACGGTGGCATGTCCAACTTTGTCAAAAAGATCCAACTCTTTACTTGGATGAAGCCGAACGAGCACTTGAAAAAGCTTTCCACATTCGAATAACATCTTGTGTCTGTCGCATCCTCCATCCGGAAAGATCTTCGTAAAAAGCTCATGAACGGAAATCTTGAATCCGGACAGACGACGTTTTGAGATTTTGTGAGGAGCTCTTGTTTGTATTAAAACAAAATTGACAAAAATTGTCGACTTTTCATGCGCACACCCGCACTGCCGAAACTACCCATGCAGCATCCATCATAGTAACCCATGAGTCAGCAGAAAACATTTGACAGCTCTATCAGTCGAACTCTAACCGTTATTGCAAAAACAGTGAAGCAACTCCGTTCAGAAGTGCGCGCGTTCAAAACGGACATGGTGCGGCACTTTGTGGACGCCGAATACCCCCGTTTCGGCATCTACAACATCTTGGCACTATTTTTATGAAGAGGAAGACCGACGGAAAAGTGGCTACATCGCTGCGTGCGCTTGGCCGGAAGGTCTGTTCAACCGGCCAAACAGTGAAAAAGTACCTGGCGAACATGAACATACATGTCCGGAAGCGGAAGTCACGTCCACTGGTCTCAAAGCTGCAGGCAATGGCGAAGTGGCAGTGGCTGAATAAGATGGTCAACTCGATTTTCCCGGCGAATCGCAACGTGGTGGTGGTGATGGACGACGAGACCTATCTCACCCTGGATGGCAACGACTGGGCGGGCACTTCGTATTTTACTTCCCCCACGAAGAAAGTAAGCTCCAAGGTGAAGTTCACTTCGCACACCAAGTTCCCCAAGAAGGTGCTGACAATCAACGAGAAGGGGATGTCAAAGCCGCTCTTCTTTCGCTCCGGACTGGCCGTGAACGGTGAAATTTATAGTACGAAATACCTGTCGGAGGTTGCGCCGTTCATCAAGAAATACCATAAGAGCGAAGACACGGTGTACTGGTTGGATCTGGCGTCCAATACTCAAAGCGATCGCTGTAGGAGCGGCTGAATATCGATGTGGCCAACGTGAAGCGTAAGATCTTCTTCAAACATTTTGTCGCGAAAACTGAGGAGGAATTGATGAATAAAACGAAGAAAGAACTCAAAATCATGCCAACCCGCATGTTTTCGTCCGCCATGGCGAATGTTCTG